>PVKE010002902.1:0-32500 GCA_004027555.1 Craseonycteris thonglongyai
AGAGACAGAGACAGTTAGAGAACCGAACTGTGGGAACTCCCCAGCTCAGCACGTGGGTCCTGCCTGGGCCGGAGCCGGGATTCGATCCTCGGTCCTCATGGCCTCAAAGCGAGCGCTCAACCCGCTGAGCCGTCCCGGCTTTCCCCTCAAATGATTTTTAAAGAAAAAAAAAAGCAGTTCTTTTCGCACCTAGGAATTTTTTTTTTCCTAACACATTAAAACATAGCTGTCATTCCTTACATAAATTCACATGGTGATGGTGTGTGTGTGTGGGGGGGGGGGGGACGAGGCTGGGGGAGGCATGTGGCAGCAAGGGTACCTGGGGTATGAGATGGGGCAAATTAGAGACAGCATAAACTGCCACTAGACTCTGGCAGTAGTTTAGCTGGTATACAGTGGTATACAGAGGACCTGAATTGCAAGATCCTCTGAAGAAGGTCCTTTCTACTGAAAGAAGAAACGTAAGTTGGTGACCGATTGGTTATAGTCACCAAGATTTCTCCTTCCTGGTCTCTGGGTGAGACTTAGTCAACCCTCTTAAAATTATGCAAAGAATTAAAGTTCAGAGTGTGCGAGCTGGTAAGGACTTGGAGCATTTAATCCAATCTTTCCTTTGATAGCTGAGGACAAGGAAGTCATAAAAGTGCAATCATCTTATTAAGCAAAATAAGTCAGACTGAAAGAATCAGGAAACATATGACCTCACTTAAAGGTGGAATATAAAACTGAAAGTAACAAAGAAACAAAAACTTATGGACACAGTCAATAGTTTGGTGGTCACCTGAGGGAAAGGGAGGAGAGGGGAGGGAGAGTAGAGCCGGGGGAGTTGGGAGTGGGCACCAGATACATGGTGATGGAAGGAGAGCTGATTCTGGGTGGTGAGCACATAATGCAATGCATAGATGATGTAATGTTGTACACCTGGAAACTATATTGCCGATCAATGTCACGCCAATAAAGTTAACAATAAAAATAAATAAATAAAGTGAAATACTATGCCCAGGTCATGCCCCTAGCTAGCAAGTGGTGGAGCTTGGAATCGAACCCTTTCTGGATTTCCAGAAAGACTGGAGAACCTTACCGTTTTAATGCTAACCTTTGTATTCTACTTTTTTAAAGAAGATACATTTAATTCTTACTTTATCCTCACTTTGACTTGTGGCCCCACTTAGAGAGTCTGAGAAAAAAAACAATTAACAAGAAAAATCATATAAGAACAGAATGAAATACATAGCAAAACAGGTAGCTTCACAGAGCAACTGGGACACATAGGTAAGTACACAGTGAAAGAATATGAGACAAGATTTCCCAGGGAGGTGCCTCCAGTGTAGGGTTATTAGCCCCATCTTGTGGCCATTTTGGAGATTGCCTCTAAGATTAATTTTTGAACCAGTAACCATAACTTGAGACCTATTTGTTGAGGGAGTAGATCTAGAATAATGGGTCTCAAACTTTGGTGTGCCTGAGAGTCACCTAGAGAACATGTGAAAATGCAGATTCCTGGGCCTGTCTCCCAGATAGATGAATCGATTGAAGTGGGCCCATGAATCTGTGCTTGTAGTAAGTTCCCCAGGTTGGAAGGTCATGAACCATACATAAGAAAAATTACAGAAAGCAGTAAGAATTGGTGGTATTCATCCCCTTGGCATTGTGGGTAAGGGACTGCTCTGAGGAAAAGGTTGGAAGGAAATTGTCAAGAACTACAAAGGTTGAGAGGTTTTAGCCTACTTGCAAACTAGGAAGTTAGTCTCCCATAGTTTCATCAGTATGGGTAGATGAACTCCTAGGCCAGAGACAAAGGACAGTGAGTTACTAACAGCAATAGTAGTAGTCAGATTATCAGCATTTGAGTCAGTTTTCCAAGCCTTAAATCCCTCAAGCCCATGTGATGGAGGCCACCGGAGGTTGCATGACAGGAGAACTTAAAGGCCTGAAGCGGAGGAAACTCGAATCTTTTTATAATAGAGAGCAAGACTGCCAGATTTTTATCTGGAGAGAGACATTATTTCTGCCTTCCAACGCTGTTTAACATAGAAACATCCTTTCAAGACAGACCTCAAAAAGTAATCAATGCTTCAGCTCTGTACAGAAACCCAAGACGTGGAAATTGTCTTCCAACAGAAACCAGGAATGGAAATGCATCAGGGGAAAAGAATCCTACAAGTGAAGGCTGTAAAGTGATCAAACTGCGGCAGGAATGGGGGAGCTGGAGTGGTTCGAGCCTGGTAGATACTAGGCACAAATTCAGCCTGGGCTAAACTTTACAGAAGTCCCTAATTTCTGTTAAATGGGGACCTAACTAATGTCATGAGCACTTTCCATATTTATTTCACTTTAATCCTCACATCTCATGGAGTCGATATTATCGTCATTTTATTCACAAGGAACTTGATTTTGAAAGATTGAGGCTTTGCCCACTTACTAAACCACTGAGCAAGAACCAGGTCTTCCCTCACCTTGTTTTCTTCTTACTCTGTAGGGGGCAGGACTAAGACTGGCCAAAATTAAATAAACAACTAATGCAAGAGTGGGCACATATCTGTGAAGGGCACTATACATCACAAATGGTGAAAAACACCAGTGACTAACGGCGCTGTAAGACCCAGATTCTACAATACTTTGGAATCAGGAAGTGGGAGCTCTCGCTTCTTCTACATCGCGGAGCTGACATTTGCAGGGACGGGGTTAAGGAAGAGGCCCCTGAACTTCAGTCCCCATTTCAGATCGGAAGGAGGTTTCCAGTGACACGTAAGCCCTACACCGAGGACGGGGACTTCATTCCTCGCCAAACACGGCAGGACAGCTGGCACTGGAGGGGGAACTACACGCAAACGGGCTCGCCCCTTCTTCCGGGGTTTCCCTCGCCGACCGGAAGTGGGCGGAGCCTTCCGAGCTCGCCCCGCGCGATTGGACGGTCACGCTGTCGTTCAGAGAGCTGGGAGCTTCTTGCACCGGGGTTCCTTGGGTTTCACGGCAGCTAGGAGGAGCGGGAGCGAAAGTTGAGAGCAGCAGAGCTGGAGGCCGGTGCCATGGAGCCCGGCCCCGCTCTGTCCCCCGGCCCATCGCGCTCCTTCAAGGAAGAGCTACTCTGCGCCGTCTGCTACGACCCCTTCCGCGACGCCGTGACTCTGCGCTGCGGCCACAACTTCTGCCGCGGGTGCGTGACTCGCTGCTGGGAGGTGCAGGCGGCTCCCACCTGCCCCGTGTGCAAGGATCGCGCGGCCCCCGGCGACCTGCGCACCAACCACACCCTCAACAACCTGGTGGAGAAGCTGCTGCGCGAGGAGGCCGAAGGCGCGCGCTGGACCGGCCACCGCTCCTCGCGCTTCTGCCGCCTGCACCGCGGCCAGTTCAACCTCTTCTGCCTCGACGACAAGGAGTTGCTGTGCTGCTCGTGCCAGGCCGACCCTCGGCACCAGGGGCACCGCGTGCAGCCCGTAAAGGACACTGCCCACGACTTTCGGGTAAGCGCTCCAGTGTGAGGGCGGTGGCCAGCGCGCACGTGGTGGCTGAGCCAGGCCTGCAACCCAGCACCCCGTGACCCCACTGCTGCCTGCACCGCAGCCTGCCAGAGCTGAGTGTGCCCAGACCCGCTGCCAGCATGCTGGTGTCGCCTCAGGACCCCCGACCTCTGTGACCCTGGTAGCTTATCGGCCTTCTTTAACAAGGCGGGTCCTGGGGCCTGAGATGGGATAAGAGAGAATGTAAACAGGAAGTGTGCGAACTGGGATTACACGATGTTCTCAAGACAGCCCCGCCCACTTCGGAAAGGCTGGGGCCTTGTACCCTCTCTGCCAGCCTAGCTGTGGCCCAGGTGGAGGTAACGCCCAGGAACCCTGGGGCTTGACACACTCGGGTTAGCGGTGCAGGAGCCCAAGGCCTGCGCATGGTTATGGAGCCTTGAGATCCCCCCTTCCCCCCAAACTGGTCACCTGCTTCCCCAGCTGGCCCGTGTATTGTGTAGCTGTGGGAAGGCCTCCCGCCTGGGCCAGCTGACTTATTCTGAATCACTCTCTCAGCATCACAATACCTAGAGTTCCACTGGGTCATAAAAAAAAAAAAAGTCAGGAGCCACTGACTGATCAAAACTAACATGGACAAGTTTGGATATAAGAGGGAAAATACTTAGAAAATGAGTCAGCTCAGAGGTTTTTACATTTTTTGACCTTAGCCCATTGTGACCCAGGACACTCATTTTATGTATATGTCAGTTGAAAAAAAGAAAAAATCGTCCTGTGACAATGTCAGTTGTACTCGGGAATTTTCTGTGGTTGCATTCTTGTTCATTGTTTTAGTTCAGGATGTGAAGCATTAGTTTATTCTATCGCCTGCTGATGCACAGGTGAGAACCACAGTTTGGAGAACACCCGTCCGCTGGTAGGAAGCAGAGTATATTGGAAGGAGATGCTGTAAGAACCTCCCGTGCCTGGTCTTCAGACACGGTTTTAGCTTGTTTTTCTGTTCTAATGACTTTCTTAAGAAGTATCAAAAGTTGATTACAGTTTCGTACACATGTTGACAAAGTTCAAGTGAAGGGGGATGTCATTACTGGGCATGTTTGAACACTCATGTGGCTTGCCATAGGGGTAAGTAACCCTTAATTGCTGTCGCCTTGTTTAACAGTGGTCCACAATAAAGCTTTTCCCTATTTCACTGGCAGAAGGGCCAGGCCCTGATTTGGGACAACTAAAGTAAGTGCTGGGCATTCTAGGGGCTGGGATTGAAGAGGGGGTGGGGGCACCATAGATCAGATCACAACGTATCATCATGGGATTGGCAGAGATACACATCAGGAAGTCGGGTCCCAGGTGCTGGGCCAAGCCAGAGATCAAGGTCAGTGAGCCAGGTGCCAGGAAGTACATATGATCTCTTTCTGTATTTTCATCAAATGCCTTGTATTGCTAGGCCCTGGGGAAACTGCAGGGCACAAGATAACGAATTCCTTAAAGGAGCTTCGAGCAGAGACCAGAGGGATGAGGTGTTAGCCAGGTGAAGGGGGTGAGGGAGGGTATTTCAGACAGGGGCAGCAGCATATGTAAGGGTCAGGAAGCAGGGAGGCCTGACTTTCCAGGCCCAGAGAGAATTTCTGAGTAGGGAGAATGAGGACGGAGATGCAGAAGGAGCCAGGAGGCCTCAAGGTTCTGCCTGTATCCTAAAGTGTACAGGAAGCCTGAGGAGTGTTTTCAGCAGAGGAAGGGTGCTGTTTGATAGACACTCAGAGCTACGTCTAACGGGGAGGGAGTCTAGCCCTAAAAGATCTGAGGTGAATGCAAGCCGTGGGTACTCAGCCTGGTGCAGGATGGAGTTCACTTGTGTGTTAGGCAGTCAGGGCAGCTGACTGTTGGGAGGCACTTAGATACTTCAGTGGATAAGGACCACTGGCAGTGAGCTGACTGAGTACGTACTGTGGCATGATATGTCCAGTAGAAGACAGGGAGGTCCTAGCCCCTGCCCTCATGGAGTCTGATAGGAGTGACTGAATAATAATCACACTAACGGTTATGTGGTTTCAGACTGAAACTCCTGTGCAGGACAGTACTGGGTGTGATGGTTCCTTGTTATGAGGAGGCCTGCTAGTGTCTGGTGGGCATGGGAAGCAGTTTCTGGGGGAAGTGATTTCTCAGCAATTCAGAGATGTGCTGGAAGAGGAATGAGAAAGTCCAGGACAGATCCTGAAGGGCACGAAGGGGCAGTTAAAGATCTGGGTTTGGTCCTAAGTGCCGTGGGGCACGAAGGCAAGGACAGATGAGATACCTGTACTAGAGCTTTAAAGTGCATGTTGGATCTTGAAGGAACCTTAGGAAATACTCTAGTGCAGTGTTTTTCAAGCTTGAACAGTGTACACATTCTTCTTAAAGGGAAAAAAAGTCCAACAGTATGAAATTATCCTGTATTCCTTACATACAAGAGCAACACTAATGTAAATTCCTCTTGCCTGTGCCACGTATAGGCAATAAAACCAAAAGAAGTTTACTGATTAAGTACAAGTTAAACTAAAATCAGTACAATTCTGGTTAAAATATTAATTACAGGGTCTCATTTAGCTGAAGCTGAAGCGCGGATCCAGCGTGGCCATGAGCTTGTCCGGCAGTGCTTGTGAAACGCCTTTACCCTGTTCCAGGGATGACTTGATTCACCAGCCAGAACTTCTCTGAAGAGCCATGACACGTTCCTGGGATGTAACTGGCCTTTTGGGTCTAGCACATCCTTCACCTGTGAAGTATATTTCTGTTCTTTCCTTATTAGGCCAAGACACTGAAAGTGGTGTAGACCAGTGTCAAGCAAGTTGTTAAGAAAGTACAAATGCTGGCACTGAAGTCGTGGGAACCGAAAGCATGCGTAAGCACTATTTCTAAGGTGACTCACAATAGGTTTATCTTAATTGGAAACACTAGTTCAAGACACTCATGTAAACTTGCAAATCTCCCAGATACACAGACCCAGAGCGTAGGGGAAGTGCAAGGAGATGATTACATTTGACTAGTGAGAAAAAGGAAACTTAGAGAAATACAGCAACTCATGCAGTCACAGGGAATGACAGCAGAACACATAGGCTTAGAACTCCCATTTCCTGAGTCCCAGTCTCACATTTGCTCTGGCCTATATCTCCAAAGCAAACCTGCCCTGAGCCTGCACAAGGTCCCAGAAGTGCCTCTGAACTGCCATTTTGAGACCCCTTTCTTATCCGTCCGGTGAGGCTGACATGGGACCATCCTCTGCCCTCCATCTGCATACCCCTTCCCCTTCTCCGCACCTCTGAAGCCTTGCCTCATCCAGTCTTTCCTCCTGTTTGCTAACTACTCACCCCCACCCCAGATACCCCCTTATGAGACAGGTCCTACCTGACCCAAGTGGCACAAATCCAAGACATGCCCAGGGCAAGATGGGCTTAACTAACACTGCTCATGGAGGCTCCTAAGTTAGGGGCCCAGCAGTAGGCACATGCTAGACACCTATTCCTTAATGAGGGCTGAACACCAAGGGGAAAGGAAGCATGGGAAAACTGGATTGGAATCAGACAAGAAAGGGATCTGGATGAGATTAAGTTGTTTCAGATGCATTTATCCTACCCAGTTAAGATACGAAGCATGTGGGCAAAAATGGGTGAAGGTAGTCAAAAGGTACAAACTTCCAGTTATAAATAAGTCATGGAAGTATAATGTACAGCCTGGTGACTGTAGTTGATACTATATTGCATATTTGAAAGTTGATAAGAGAATACATTTGAAAAGTCCTCATTGCAAGAAAGAAGTTATAACAGTGTATCGGTGATGAACATTAATGAGATGTATTGTGGTGATCATTTCATAATATATGCAAATATTGAATTATGTTGTATATCTGAAACAAATATAATGTTATATGCTAGTTATATCTCATTTTTAAAACCTGGAAATTAACCAGTAGGAGAGGTAAGTTACCTGGCACTAAGTGGCACTTGATGGTAACAGGAGCCAACACAGGCCTGGTGCACTCTTAGAAACTCTTGACATGGGTTGACTTGTTGGATCCTCACAGCTGTCCTGTGAACTATGGAGTGTTCTCATCCCAGAGATGCAGAGTAGTAGGGAACTTGCTCAAAATCACCGGCTACAAAGTGGAAGACCTGGGATTTGAACCTGGGTGGCCAGGCGCCAGGGTTCTTAGCTGCACATCAATCTGCCTGAAAGCACATGTTTGAAATATACAGGGAAAAAAGACACGAACTACAAACAGCTGTTAGAAAATCCTGCTGATGATCCAGGTTAGCATGGACAGAGAAAACCACACTCCTCATTTTCGTGGTGAAATCAGAGAGACCCCGTAGGAACTTGCATGCCTTCATCTTTAAACGTGATAGCCACACAGAGATAAGGGGCTTTTTCCAGGGTCCCACCAGTGGTTAGTGACAGAAACAGGGGTACAAATCAGTCTCCTAATTTTCAGTCCAGGAAGTAATGTGGTATAGTGGAGAGAACATGGGCATTCAGTACATTCATTGACTGGGCAATTAGTTGAGCACTTACTTTGTGCTAAGACCTGGTGGTATGCAGTGGGCAAAACAGTGTCTACCCCTGCATAGCAAGCCTTCTTTCCTTCTGCAAAGGTTTTTTGAGTACCACTGTGGTAGGTGAGAGGACGCAGGTGTTAGGACCTGCCCTCCAGGAGCCTGCAGCCTTTCCAGGAAAGTGAGGCTGTCATCGAGGGTAGTAAGTGGGTTGATAGAGGTGTAACAGGGAGCTGTGAGAGCCTATGGAGATGCACCTGTACTCTATTGGAAGAAGTGAAGAGGTCAGAGTTGACTTTTCAAGGCCATGTTGGCATAGTTGGGTGAAGCGGGTAGGGATCAGTCAGAAGCAGCATAACTAGGTTGTCAGAAGAGAGAAAACCTTGTGTGGGCCCGACATTCCTGGCTTCAAACGCAGCTAGTACTTGTGAGGGTGCTATGACTATTTTAGAAATAATATTTATTCTTTCTCTTACTTACACTCTTCCAACTTTCTATAATGCCATGAAGCACCTTTTGTTAATAGGTATTTTGAGTAAAACAATTTTATAAAATCCTTAGGGTATTACTAAATATCCTATTGAAATTGGCTGTGTAAGGAATCAAATTGTAATTAAAAGAACTGTGGACTATATTATCACATTCTGAATCCTTTAGTGTAAATAAAACTTCATATTTTCTATGCGTTTGTAACTAAGTCATCTTAAATGTTACAGTGTGATGCCAAAATCAGAGCTCATTTGCGCTTTTGGGCTTGGAACCTGGGTGATGTTCCAGATGTGTTGTGGGCCACGTAGCTCCATGGGAACAAGGATGACCCCATGTTAGTTAGTCCTGACCTGCTTTGCACCAAACACCTCACAGGTGACCCCACAGTGTGTCCTCATTCAGGCACTTGCTGGGCTCCATCCAGGTAATAGGCTCTGAATGATGGGTCCAACCGTGATACAAATACGTTTAGTGTTTAAATTAGAATGTCAAAAGCAAACATGAAAAGTACATTGTTTAGACTCATTTGAATTCATACTTTTCTAGGTTTACCACTAAATGCAGAGAAAGAAAAAAATGGTGGAATAAAAAATGCATAGTAAATTTACAAAAGAAAAACAAGAAAGAGTAGAAAAAGAAATATTGAACAAGCTGGACAAATAGCACAGAACAAGAATGTTAAGTTTAAGTGCAAATGTATCAGTAATTTTATTAAATGCTTCAGTCCAATGACAAAAGTTGTCAGACTGCATAAGAAACAAAATCCAGTTCTGTTCCACTAAAATATAACGATGCTAGTAGATAAAAAAAAAAGTATTTGATAAAATTTAATATCCTTGTGGGATTAAAAGAAAAATAACCCAGCAAAGTAGGAATGGAAGAAACTTTCTTAATCTAAAGGTATCTAAAGAAACTTAATAAGCAAATACCATATTTAATGGTGAAGCATTGAAAGATTTCTTATTGAGATCAAGAAAAAAACGGGAATGCACACTATGACCAATTCTATTCAGTTTTGTACTGGAGATCCTAGGTAATAAAGCAAACCAGGAATCAAAGAAAAGGTATAACATTTGGAAAGAAGGAAATAACGCTGAAATAGGAGGGTGTAGTGTTGTGGTTATTAAGAACATGGAAAGTTCTGAGTACAAATCTTGGCTCTGCTACTGTCTATATAATTCTGACAAGTTAACTCCTCTGGGCCTTATTTTCTCTGTGTAGTAGGAACATAGCGCCCACCTTGCAAGAATGTACGGTAAGAAATAGAATGATGTTCTAAAGTGTGTGGTTCAGTACCTTGTCCATAGTACATGCTCAGTAATACTGCTTTCATGTAATAATAGAATTGACTGATCTCACCAGCTGACATCAGAGAAGGGCCATTTTAGGGCTGGTCTTTGCTGAAGTAAACCAGAACTCTCTAAGTGATTGAAAAGTTTGGGAAGGACAAGAAGGGACTGTCACTGTCACCCCTGCCTAGCTATCATCACTGTCCCATAACTCCCTAACTATCAAGGTTGAAGGGCAGATGATCCATCTGTGTTGTTTTGGGCTAGCACGCCCCTGGATAATGCATGTGGACAATTGCTTCACTCCTGTGAGTATCATTCACTCTTATTTGGCAAATCAAGGAATTGTCCTTTTGGATTTTTTTATATGACTGTGTAATAAACTATCTCATTCCACAAAAAACAAAACATTGGGATGATATTTCAGTGGTCTTGTGGGATGCATACACTAATGTTTTGCTATTGAGGAGACACACTTTACAGGTGATATACTACAGAAAACAATGTTTAAAAAAAAAGTCTGCAGGGAAAGCCGGGATGGCTCAGTGGGTTAAGTGCTCACTTTGCAGCCTCAGAGACTGAGCATCGAGTCCCGGCCCCGGCCCGTGTGGACCCATACGCTGAACTGCGGAGTGCCCCCAGTTCAGTTCCTAACCGGGGTGAGACCCCGGCCCAGTTCCTGCCCTGTGCAGCCCCACTCCCACCTGTGGAATGAAACTATGTGGAAAAAACAATGATGTGCAACTATAGAGACTGCTCTGAGCCTTCCGCCTTCTCTCTGTCCCTGTCTCTGTATCTCTCTCTGTCAAAAACAATAAAAATAAATCTTTAAAACAAAAATCGTCAAATATTCTCAAGAAGAACCTAAAAGTGACCAGAATGAGTAGAAAATAAAACCTGCAGAAAGTGAAATCAGTCATGATCTTCTTTTATGGTACAGGGGTTAAAAAAATGGGCTGTGGAGCAGGACAGATGGGCTGGTATAGTTATTGTCTGTTACTATGTAACAAATTAACCCAAAAGCATAGTGGCTTAAAATAGTACCTATCGTCTGGTGGTTTCTGTGGGTCAGGAATCTGGGCATGACTCAGCTGGGTGCCTCTGCCTCAGGGTCTCGTGATGCTGCCATGTAGGTGTTGCCAGGGCTGCAGTCTCAGCTGAAGGCTCAAGGAGGCCCAGTGCCCACTCAGGCTTACTCGGGTGGTTGCTGGCAGGACTCAGGCCCTCGAGGGCTGTGGTGGGAGGCCACCTTCAGTTCCTAGCCCCATGGGCTGCTCCATAGGTTAGATCAAACAACAGAGGGCCAGAAATGCTGTGCACAGGCTTTTTGTCACCTCATCTCACAAGGGACACCCCATCACTTTTGCTGTTCATTTGGTTAGAAGCAAGTCACTAGGTCCAGTCCACAGGGGAGGGGATTCCACCAAGGCGTGAATACCAGGAGATGGGGATCACTGGGGTCATTTTAGAGGCTTCTCCCTCCATTCTGCCCCTGGCCCCCAATGATTTATATTCCTCCCACGTGCAGAATACACTCACCCTCTCCTAAGATCCCCATACATCTCCTCTCATGACCTCAACAGCTCAAAGTCCAGAATCTCATCATCTGAATCAGGACCAGGTAGAAATGAGGCTGTTGAGGACAGATCTGTGTTTTCTATCAGTGCGTTACAAATCACCCATATTTGGCAGCTTAAAATAACAAACATCTCACAGGAGGGAGAGATCCCTGAGGACCATCGTAGAGGCTGCCTACCACCTCTGCCTCAGTTCACAGTCTTAGTCTGCCATGTACTAGCTGTGTGCCCTTAGATTAGTCACTTCCCCTTTCTGTGCTTCAGGTTTTTTATGTATAAAATGGAGCTAATGTGACTTACCTAATAGGTCTCATGTGATGATTAAATGACATAATTTGTAAAGTAATTAAGGCAGTCCCTAACCAATAGTAAATAAATACTCAATAAACAGTAGTCATTTATAATTAACATCATTAGAATTGTTATTTTGCAAAGAAAAAACTGAAGATCCATCTCACTATAGAGAGGAAAGAGTAAAGATGGAGAGAAAATGCTAGCCCTTGGATACAAGAGGTAGGATTTCATCCTAAAACTAGCCACAGTTCTTCAGGGAGTCCCAGGAGATCAGAGCAGTGGTTAAAGATTTAGAAAACAGCTGCTACAGAAAAGGCAATTGAATCTGCTGATTAAAATATTTCACATGATGCAAGCACTATAAGAATATTGGGATAAGTTGGGGTGTGGGGAGATATGTAGTTCAGGTAAGGCCCCGTGGGAATAACTGGATGAACGCCGTCATCAGACCTGCCTGTTAGTGATAGCAGGCCAGTCCAATTTAGTCGCAAAGGGAGGCTGTGAGCACACTGGGTTTGCAGTTACACACGCAGCTCGGGGTTCATGGCCCAGCCTGGACCAGCCTTAGGCCTGAGCCTCTAGGCTGTACTGCAACAAACTCGACGGAACAGGTCCCGTGACCTTCCTGAGACCTGTCTCCCCATCGTGGCAGGTTTAAAATGGGGGGGACTGGGTTAAAGGCTATGTGAGGGCCCTTTATGCTGTAAATGTCAGCTTCAGAGTCCGGGCCGAACTTAAACCTTCCTGCTGTACCCTGCAGTGTGTGGACAAACCCGCTTCCGTAATTGCGGGTCGGTTGTACCCTTGTAGAAGCGGAACTCCAGTTGTACATGTGCCGTCCTCCCTGCCTGGCCTCTGGCCCTAACCTGCCTCCTTGCCTCTCTCCTCCCTCCCACCAGGCCAAGTGCAGGAACATGGAGCACTCGCTGCGGGAGAAAGCCAAGGCCTTCTGGGCCATGCGGCGCTCCTACGAGGCCATCTCGAAGCACAATCAGGTGAGTGAGTGTGTGCTCCGGCTGAGTGGGAAACAGGGCACCCAGGGCCGTCAGGGGTCGCCGAGGGTCGGCGAGGGTCGGCTGGGCTTGGCTTTGACTGCTGACACACAGTCGGCCTTCCTTAGCCCTAATAGCACAGCCATGCCCTCAGATACTGGTTGTGGCAATGCTGCCATGGCCTCTTTAGATACCTGGTCATGGCCATGCCAGCTGCCACGGGAGCGACTTAACAAGCCATCTGCACCATCTGCACTGAGGCTTCAGACTAACTGCAGCACATGTCGCAGTCCCTATCTACCTGGGTGCTCAAGCCAGTGATGACCTGAGGCTCATTAGTTACTCATTCCCACATCCACTTGGTCAGCAGGCTTGTCCCCTCTGTCTCCAGAACACATCATGTCCATCCGACACTCCACTTCCACTGCCACCATCCTGGTCCAGGTCCCCATCGTGTCTCACCTGGCCTCCTCTCCGGGCCCCCCTCTTGTTCTGCAGTCTGCTCTCTACAGAGTGGACTGATCTTTTAGAAAGTACAAGGGCTGTCCAGAAAAAAGTCCAGCCACTGTCAGTGTAACGAGAATGGTTACATGGCTGGATGCTTTCTGGACAGCCCTCCCACATGGATTGTGTCACTCTGCTTAAAACTGTCCAGTGGCTTCCATGACACATACCATCCAGTCCAGACACTCACCATGGCCTCAGGCCCTCAGCCAGCCCCTGCCTGCCCCTCAACTTCCGCTCCTCCCAGACGCTGCTCCGGCCACACTGGCCTTTTCTCTCTGCCCCTTAAATGCGCTAAGTCTTCTCCCCAGATCCTCCCATGCTCAGTATCTTGTCATTAAAGTCTCTCAGCTCAGATGTCCCTTCTGAGAAATGTCCTTGATCGCCACACCCAAAGTAGCCCTCCCCCTTTACTCACTACCATATCTCTGTTTTATTTTCTCTATAACACTCCATTACCTGTAATTGGCTTTTTGTGTTCTATTTATTTTTTAATCTTTTTCTATTAGGATGTAATGAATGCTGGGCACTCTAGTATCTAAAAGAATTCTTGACACAGTAGGTGACCAATAAATGTTTGCAATTGAATGAATGAACTGGCTCCCTTTTCCTCCAATCTCTTTGTTATACCTTGGTACCCTGTCTTCATCTGAGTCCCTTGTGGATTGGCAGCCTGCTCCATCACTTCCTGGGCAAGTGCTTCTAATAACTACTGGGGGACTCATCACAGCCTCAGCTAAGACACCCTGACTCCTTTAAAGAGCCAGCCAGGGCCCTTCTGTGTCAAGGTGAGGGTTAGGCATGGGAAAGGGCCTCATTAACATCTGGTCAAGGGCAGAGCTGGTGGAACAGAGCAGAAAAAAGATTGTGGGATGTCAGTGACCAGGGCAGTGACCACAAAGCAGATTCAGCCTGTTCTCCAGGTAGATCCCCCACCCCTCCAAGCTAACCCCTCATCTGTGAAAAGAGGACGCTTCCCTCATATGGTGATTTTTTTAATGCATGTTCAGGTGAGATAATACATGGGAAGTACCCAAGAGAGAAGTCATTCAACATTTCTCATTGTCTTTTTTTTTTTTTTTTTAATTAATTTTTTGACAGAGAGAGAGAGAGAGATACAGAGACAGAGAGAGAACAGAACTGGGGGCACTCCCCAGTTCAGCATATGGTTCCGCACGGGCCGGGGCCAGGATTCGATCCCCGGTCCCCGGGGCTGCAAAGTGAGCACTTAACCCACTGAGCCATCCCGGCTTCCCCTCATTGTCTTATAGACCAACAAACTGATTAGAGAGAGATTTTCCACCTTTTTAGTGAATCATTTTATTATCATATTGTCAAAGCCATCCATATATATTGAATTTTCAATTCAAAGATGTGGCTACTTGTCTGCCATTGCCAGAGCATGTGTTCAGGGGCTTTCCAATAGTCATCGTGGACTTGTAGTTAATTTTATTAGTGGTCTCTTGCCATATAAAACTCCTTACTTTTATATGTATGTAGTTATCATGTTCTTTCTTTGAAGCCTCTCAGCTTTACGTCATAGTAAGAAAAGGTCTTTCTCATTTCAAGATGAGAAGTATTTATCTGCTTTTTCTTTAAGTACATTTGTATTATGGTTTTAACTTTTCAAAAACTTTTTGTAGTTATGATGAGGAGTGTGCATGTTATTAGTAATTCCATTTTAAAAGAAATACTTCCTACTACTCTTTCAAACAAATGTGAAGTCCTAAGATTGAGAGGCAAATCATTTTTAAGAATCGTTGCTATTTGCAATAGTTCATTTCTATGACTCAGGATTCCTTGCTCTATGCAACCTAAACAAGATGCAGAATATTGTATGTTAGGGTGTTGCAGGACTACAGTTGTCATGTATAAGCAGCAGTTTCTGTTGTTTAAAAATTAATCAATAAAACCTCATTCTGCTGTTTGACTAACTTGTAAATTTGTGCTAAGAAATCTGCATCTTTTCTCTCTCTCTCTCTCTGTCTGTCTGTCTCTCTCATCCATTTAGGTTCTACAAGCGTGTTGTTTCTTTTGAAAGTAGAGTTCGTTTGCTAAAAGTTTGAGTCCCCAGGCTCGGTGACTGTTAAGCTCTCCTCCACGTCTGATCCTCTGTGGCTCCCTCTTGCTCTCGGCTGCAGGTGGAGACTACCTGGCTGGAAGGGCGAATCCACCAGGAGTTTGATAAGCTTCGCGAGTTCTTGAGAGTGGAGGAGCAGGCCATCCTAGACGCCATGGCCGAGGAGGCGAGGCAGAAGCAGCTCCTGGCGGAAGAGAAGATGAAGCAGCTCGCAGAAGACACAGAGGCCCTGGCCCATGAGATCGACCGGCTGCAGATGGAGATGAAGGAAGATGATGTTTCTTTTCTCATGGTGAGGAGCTCATCATCACTGTCATTCAGTGACAGGGACCAGACAGTTCAGGAACCAGTGGGGAGCTGGTGACCAGTGGCCCTGGGCAACCCAGTCTTCCTGTAGCTTCCAGATCCTGGGCTGGGGAGCTTACAGACCTCGTCCTCTGCTTGGGTAGAGAGGCGGAAACGATTTTAATCATAGCAGAGTTCCCTGAGGCCCTCTTCATTTCTTTCTGCCTCTCCTTTCCTTCTCTCTTTCCCTCCCTGTTGCACTTACTCTGGTTTCTGTTTCCTCTCTCTATTTCTTAATACAATAGAATACTTTTTAAATAAGCTCTTTATTTTAGGTTAGTTTTAGATTTATGCAGAGTTGAAAAATTAGTACATACCGTTCCTGTATATCCCTCTACCTAGCTGCCCCCATTGTTAACACCTTACATTCCCTTGTGGCTCATTTGTCCAAACTAGAAAACCGACATGGCTGCATTATGATTATCAAAACTCCAGACTTATTTGGAATTAGACCAGGTTTTTCATGAATGTCCTCTGTCTGTAGTCCAGGGTCCCACAGTACATTTAGTTGTCACATCTACCAGTCTTCTCTGGCCTGTGACAGCTTATTCTTCCTCTGTTTTTCATGACTGTGGCAGTCCTGAGGAGTACTGGCCAGATACGCTGTAGAATGTGCCCTACTCGGGATTTGTCTGATGTTTTTCTCATGATTAGATTAGGGTTGTGAGATTTTGCAAAGAATGCAAAATATGTAAAAATTATATAATTATTTAAATTTAAGAAAAGGTAACTTAATTCTCTCTTTAAAAACACTATTGAGTTCATTTCTTTTTCTTCCTTACATTGATTTCAGTCCTGACATCTCTACCCCGCATCATTGGGTCTTTATGGAGGAGGTTCTGTAACTTGAAAAGGTGAAAGATTTATGTGATTTGAAGAGAAGCCAGAGTATTGGTTCTGTAACTTGAAAGCTAGTTTGGCAATCAGCCAGTATATCAAGGTATCTCATTTACTTGGACAACAGTGAATTCTCTGGCAAGGGGAGTCTTTGTAGAGTGGAATGCGAAGGGACAGGGCATCCACCATTTGGGCAGGATGTCACATGCTGGCTTGGGACCTTTGTGGGTTCTCTGCCTCATACAAAGCTCTGAACGAGGATGTCTCCTGTCTCCAAAGTACCCCTGACTATAAAATCATTGAGTGGGTTCTGAAAATGGGACTTCTTTGTGTTTCTGTTTAGGAAATTGAGAATGTCATCTTACCCAGTACCCAGTATTCTTGCAGGGATAGTTTTGTGGCTCTTTATATGATGCTATATATATATATACATATACACACATACATGTATATGCATATATATACACATACACACACACATACATACATACATATATATATACATACACATATACTATGAATATATAAAATTTATTAAGATATCATTCACATACTATACAGTTTATCCATTTAAAATGTACAGTTCAGTGGTTTTTAGTATATTCACAGAGTCACCACAATCAATTTTAGAACATTTTCACCTTCACAAACAGAAACCCTTTACCTCTCACCCTCTTACACTCACTCACATCCCCACCAGCCCTTGGCAGCCACTAATCTACTTACGGTCTCTGTACATTGCCTGTTCTGGACATTTCATATAAATGGAAGTATGTAATATGCAGCCTTTTGTGACTGGTTTGTTTCACATACCATAATATTTTGAAACTTTATATTATAGCATGTATCAGCACATGGCTGATTAGTATTCCACTGAATGGATATGTAGTACATTTTCTTTATTTATCAATTGAAGGGCATTTGGGTTGTTGACACTTTTTAGCTATTATGAAGAATATTGCCATAAATATTTCTCTACAGGTTTTTGTGTGGACGCATGTTTTCAGCTCCCTTGGGTATGTGTGTAGGAGTAGATTTGGTGGGTCATATAGTAATTCTAGGCTTAACCATTGGAGGAACTGCCAGGCTGTTTTCTAAGAGACTGTACCATTTTCTATTCCCACTAAGAGTGGATGAGAGTTGGAGTTTCTCCACATCCTTGCCAACACTTAGCTATTTTTTTCTTTCTTTTTCTTTCTTTTTTTATTACAGCCATCATACTGGGTGTGAAGTGGTGTCTCGATGTGGTTTCGTTTTGCATTTTCCTAATGGCTAATGACGTTGAGCATGTTTTCATGTACTTGCTAGCTTATAGTCTCTTCTTTGAGGAAATGTACATTCAAGTCCTTTGGCCATTTTAATAATTGGGTTGCTTGTGTTTTTGTTGTTGAATTGTAAGGTGTTTTTTTTTTAATATGTTATGAATACTAGACCTTTATCAATGATACAATTTATAAATATTTTCTTCCATTCTGTGAGTTATCTTTTCACTTTCTTGATGACATCCTTTGAAGCACAAAAGTGTTTCCTTTCGATGAGGTCCTGTTTTTATCTATGTTTTCTTTTGCTGCTTGTGCTTTTGGAGTTATAGCTAAGAAATTATAGCCTAATCCAAGGTCATGTGGTTTGCAGTTTTATCTCTACATAGAAGTCTTTGATCCATTTTGAGTTAATGTTTGTATTTGGTGCAGGGTAGTAATCCAAGTTCATTCTTGTGCATGTGGGTATCCAGTTGTCCCAGCAGCATTTGTTGAAGACCATTCTTTTCCCACTAAGTGGTCTTGGCACCCTGGTAGATAAGCAACTGACAGTAAATGTGAGGGTTTATTTCTAGACTTTCAGTGTTCACTGATCCATATGTTTGTTCTTACATTAGTACCACACTGTTTTATTTACTATTGCTTTTAATAAGTTTGGAAATAGGATGCATGAGCTACCAACTTTGTTCTTTTCCAAGATTGTTTTGGCTATTCTGGGTCCCTTGAATTTTCTTAGGATTTTTAGCTCATCTGTTTCTGCAAAGAAGCCAGCTGGAATTTTGATAAGAATTGCATTGGTGATGTGGACTTGTACATTTGGAAACTATCTAATTGTTGCCAATCAATGTCACCCCATTAAATTTAACAAGGAAAGAAAAGAGAAAAAAAAAAAAAAGAATTGTGTTGAATCTGTAGACCATTTAGAGAAGTATGGGCATCTTAACACTATTAAGTCTTCTGATCCATGAACATGGGATGTATGGCTCCTTTTGAGGCCAGACATCTATATATGTTTTCTCTGTGTCTATGTTTGTGATTTTTTTTTTTCTTTTTTAGAAACATAAGAGCCGAAAACGCCGGTAAGTTGCCAAAGCTGATGGAGGGGAGGGAAAGAGCAGGCAGAAATACCAGGGGTGCAAACTCCAGTGGCTCCAGGCCAGGCAGGTAACGAAGCCAGCTGGGTGTAACACAGAGGGCGTGCTGGGGACTGGCCAGGGGGAGAGAGCCCTCTCTCAAAGCATCCCCCTGGGGCAGGGTTGTTTTCCTGAGTGTGGAGAGTATGTCACCCAGCACATGGCTCATAGTTCTCAGTGGGTGATTCCAGCATTTGGGCTTGTTTCTTAGCTCCCTCCTTCTGAGAGCCTCAGGACATATACTGGTTTGTGTTGATGGTTGTTGGGTTCACAGGCATGGATGAGGAAGAACTGTGTCCCAGTCAGAGCTGCACAAAGATGGAAGAGAGTGCTCTGGGCAGTAGTGAGGTCCCTGTCACTGGAGGTGTTCAAGCAAAGGCCGATGACACCTTCAGGCTGTTGGACTGGAGGACCCTTAAGGTTCCTTCCGACATCCTATGTGCAGATGTGTAAGTGTGATTTCTGCCCACAAGGATGGGACCCTCCTGTTTATATTGATCCCAGCCGGGGCAAGGGAGCCCAAGTACTGAATCCTGATGGGGTACCAGGGGTATGGATTCCTGGCTTATTTCCCATCAGAGCCCAGTCTGGGTTTTTCCTGGGAATTGAGGCCTGAGGCAGGGGGACAGATCCTGTTGTCTGTTAAACCCAGCTGACCCAGTAAGGCGCAGGGCGTGTGGCCCCAGCCCTGCCCACCAGGCCATTTCTCCTTTCCCAGCCTCTTCTGCACCATGGAACCAGAGCCCGTGCAGCCCGGCATGCTCATCGACGTCTGCAAGTACCTGGACTCCCTGCAGTACCGCGTCTGGAGGAAGATGGTCATGTCTGTTGAATCTGGTTAGTAGGGGCACAGGCATGTGATACAGGTGGTGGGAGGAGTACATCCTGTGAGGAGGACAGCAGCTGAGCTCACTTCTTCCAGCCTCCACCCCACAGGACCTTGTCATCCCTCAACTCATCCCTTTTCCAGCTCATCCCCAGAGCCCTGCTCCTCCTCCATTCCTTGCCCCACTGATTGAGCCCCTCCTGGCAGAACTCCTTCCTCTTTAGGTCCTGACATTTGGCCACCTCTTCAGAAAGAGAAACGGGCTTCCCTATTCAGAACTGTGTCCCAGGGTGATGCCAGCCCATGCGAGTCACTATGTCGTGTGCTGTGGATTGAATGTCTGTACCCCACTACCCACTGTCCATATGTTGAAGCCCTGACCCCAGTGTGATGGCATTTGGAGGCAGAACCTTTGGGAGTTGACTAGGGCTCAGATGAGGTTGTGAGGATGGGGCCCTGAGATGAGATTAGTGCCCTGAGAAGAAACATGGGAGAGCTGCCTTCCTCTTTGTCTCCCTCTTGTGAGGACATAGCAAGAAGGTGGCCATCTGTAACCAAAAAGGGGGCCCTCACCAGAACTGGACCAGACTGGTACCCTGACCTCAGAATTCCAACCTCCAGGACTGTGAGAAATACATCCCTTTTGTTTAAGCCACCCAGTCTGTGGTACTTTTCTTATAGCTGCCAGGACTGACTGAGACATGGTGGTTTCACAGGAAGAAATGTCCGTAACCCTAGAAATAGTAACCCTGTTCTAAGATGGCCTGAGAGTTGTATGAGCATTAGGATCCCTGCCTGTGTGGGCTTCCTGTGGCTGTTGTAACAAAGGACTGCAAACTGGCTGCCTTAACATGACAGGAATTTATTCTCACACTTCTGGAGGCTAGAAGTCCAAACTCAAGGTGTCAGCGGAATCCTGGTCCCTTTGAACCCTGTAGAGAAAGATCCTTCTTTGCCTCCACCTCCCAACTTCTGGTGTTTGCCGTAATCCTTGGCTGGGCTGCAGCACTTTGGTTTCTGCCTTTGTGGTCACATGACCGTCTCCCCTCACATGTCTGTGTCACTCCTTTTTGAAAGGACAGTAGTCATTGGATTAAGATCTCATTCTAGTCTAATTACATCTGAAACCAATAAGGCCACCTTCCGAGGTGCTAGGCGTCTGGACGTCCACATACCTGGTTTTGGTGTGCGGGGCACATTTCTGCACCAGCCCTCAGCCGGGGCAGCACCCTCCCTGCAGTGGGGCACCTGGGTCAGTCTGGGGGGGCTGGGGCCTCAGCTGGTGGTAGCAGAGGGTGGGTTGTGGCTCGCTGAGTTCCCCCCAACCTGCCCCTCTGCTCTTAGTGCCCTTCAGCCTTGACCCCAACACAGCGGCCGGCTGGCTCTCCGTGTCCGATGACCTCACCAGTGTCACCAACCACGGCTACCGCGTGCAGGTGGAGAACCCGGAGCGCTTCTCCTCGGCACCCTGTCTGCTGGGCTCTCGCGCCTTCTCCCACGGCTCCCACGCTTGGGAGGTGGACCTGGGGTCCCTGCCCAGCTGGCGGGTGGGCGTGGTGCGCATGCGCCAGGACACCAGCACCGAGGGCCACTCGCACAGCTGCTACCACGACACTCGCTCGGGCTTCTGGTACGTGTGCCGCACGCAGGGGGTGGAGGGCGACCACTGCGTGACCTCGGACCCCGCCACGTCGCCGCTGGTCCCCGCCATCCCGCGCCGTCTGCGCGTGGAGCTGGAGTGCGAGGAGGGCGAGCTGTCCTTCTACGACGCGGAGCGCCACTGCCACCTCTACACCTTCCACGCCCGCTTCGGGGAGGTGCGGCCCTACTTCTACCTGGGGGGCACCCGAGGGGACGGGCCCCCGGAGTCGCTGCGCATCTGCCCCCTGCGCATCAGTGTCAAGGAGGAGTTGGATGGCTGAGGTGGACCGCGGAGGCCGCAGTCTGGGGTTTGTGCAGCGGCCTGCTGTCTTTCTGTCCCCCTTCCTGAAGCCCACGCTGGCCCGGGCACCCCTGCTGCCTGCTTTCTTGCCAGGATCTTGCTCCCAATCTGGCGGGCCCTCCTCCCTGGCCCTCCCGCAGCAGGAGGCCCCAGCAGTCAGCAGGCTCCCCAGAGTCCTGCATCGTCCAGATGTGGGTTTTCTGGACCTCAATCCCAGGGTTAATGTCTGTCTCTAGAATAGACCTGTTTTATCACGTAGGTTTTATTCATGGTGGACCCACACCCCTGGAGACGACTGCCTTTGAAACTGTTACTTACAGTTCCCAAGAGGAGGGGCCCTGCTATTGGGGTGGGAGGTGGGGGACACACAGGAGCACCAGCTCCCCTAGGAGGCAGACGGAGCGAGAGGGGAGCATGGGCCAGAGACTGTTCTGGTTTCCATGGGAGGAACAGGAGGCAGGGACAGGCCCGACCGGTTTAGGGTTGGCTAGTTTAGTCCTGGGAGGGGTAGTTCCCCCTGGTCCCTGAGCGCTAGATGTCAGAGTATCAAGAACATGGAAAATTATAAGATGTAGTCACTACAGGGCATGGCTGTGGCTTTGGAGCACAACCAAGGCTCAGCTCATCTGTCACTTTAAACCAGGATTTTAAAACTGCCTCACAGCCTCCCTGGAGCCTCTGTCATCAGATCAGCGCTGATGTATCTATTTACACATCTTGGATGATCTCAGAACAGAGGGCTCCAGGGCACTTAAAACAATTTTAAAATGATGCTTTTACACCCATTCCCACTCTGGTCCTGCGTTTCCTCGTCTGCAAATGAGAGCAGGACTGGAAGACGATAAGCTCTTATCACGGCTGGGGAGGGGATTCGTAATCATTGTTATAAAGGTCTAAGAAGGGAAGAGAAAATGAGTTAGGAGGGAAGGAGGAGGATGCAATGGGGTGGGGAGAGCGCCTGGAGTGAGAAGGGAAGGGGACCCCTCTTGTCTTTGCTGGCCTCGGCCAGCTCATTCTTGTTCTGCCCCCGTTGGTGTTTCCATCCCTATTTCCTCTCCCTCAGCTATGCCTACAGACTTGCACCTCCCCCTTATCTTTCTCACACATGCCTACAGGTAGTTTCTAATGGTCAACTCACCTTGTCCCAGGGACATTGTAAAAGGGAACACTTGCCTGCAGGGGAGCACGTACCTGATCCAGGACTCACGGCCTTTCTCCTGCCTTTGCTCCCCCAACCAGCTGGTAGAAACACGCTTTACACAGAAATGATGCTTCAGAACTATGAACTGGTGGTAAATGTGATGGCACATTGGCAGGGGCCACGGGAGGGATACGGTGGGGAATGCCGCTGAGTACAGCAGCCAGGCCGGGGGCGTGAGGATGCTGGCCCACCCGTGAGTGGGCCTCTGATTCCAAAAAGCTCAAGAGTGCAAATACTTCTGCAGCCAGTGTGCACGCTGCAATAAAGTCTCTAGCTTGTCTAATGTCATTTCTATATCATGATCTTGACCTGAAACTGTTTTGTTAGTTATAATAAACTTTTTTAAATTTTTCTATTTCCACCTTAGATGTTGGAAGAGTTTTTTTCATGGGAAACTTTGGATAGCTTAGGCCCCTTTTTACAAAAATGAAAGTGGTATTTGAGCTGAAGCCCACTGTTTCTTTGGGCGTTTTCCTTTCAGCGTTCTCGAAAGCAACAGTTCATTCATGTTGTAGCAGTTAATTGACTTTATTCCTTTTTATTATTGGATAATATTCTGCTGTATGCATAAACTACATTTTATCCATCCATGGTGGATATTCACATTGTTTCCACTTTTTTGGCCATGATGAATAATGCTACTATAACATCTGTGTGCAAGTTTTCATGTGGACACAGGTTTTCCAGTCTCTTGGGATAGATTGGCTGGAACATACAGTGACTCTTGTTTAACATTTTGAGAAACTGCCAGGCAGTTTCCCAATGTATATGCACCATTTTCCATTCTTACCAGCAGTGTATGCGTGTTCCAGTTGCTCCATATCCTTGTCAGCACTTGTTATTGTCTGTCTTAACTTAGCCATCCTAGTGGGGGTGAGGTGATACCTTATTGTGGTTTCAGTTTGCATTTCCCTGATGCCAGATGGTATGGAGCATCTTTTTATGTGTTTGTTTGCCATTTGTATGCCTTTTTAGGAAAACTGACTTCAGGTCCTTGCCCGATTTTTAATTAGGTTATTTGTATTTTTAATTACTGAGCTGTAAGAGTTCTTTATACATCCTAGATACAAATCCCATAATCAGATATATGATTTACAGAAATTTTCTCCTACTTTGTGGGTTGCCTTTTCACTTTCTTGAAAGCTATCCTTTGAAACAAAAGTTTTTTATTTTAATGTTGTCCAGTTTGTTTATTTTTTGTTGTTGTTTATGTATCCCAGAACCCTCACCTGCCCTAAGCCCGTATATTCCAAGCTCTGGATTTTGGCTTAGGCAGAGGGTAGCTGTCCTGTGGACAGCAAGCCTAGTCCAAGAGTCTATTCTTCCGTCGAACCTTCTACCCTTGTCTTCTACATACTCGTCCCTGTGTCACGCTCCTGCTCATCACCTCATCTAGGCTGAAGACACCGGGCAGCATCCCCTTCTCCAGCCTCTCCCATCTCCAGTTCATCCCATGTGCAGCTGTCAGACACGCCAGCCTTCAGCCTCACCTCTCAGTCGAGGGACCTCACCCCTACCTGCCCAGGTGCAGGGAATTCTCCAGGGCAGCACCCAGAGCTCATCTGGCTCCAGCTCTGCCTCTGAACTTCTGTTGCACGCACGCCACTGCCAGCCCAGGCTTTCTCGTTACCCTTCAGCCAGCTGTTTGAATCGGCGTGTCCTGACATCTGTTACTTTGTCTGTTCTGGTTGTATCGGCCCACCACTTCCATGCTGTGTCTCCTTGGGCACACTACTTTCCTGAGCTCATGTCCCTGTGTGTAAACATGGGGTAACCCCCACCTCCTAAAGATCTGATGCAGTGGAGCTGCAAGGAGGTCAGACATGCCTGTTGACCCTGTTGACCTCCCGGCTCCCCGTCACTTCCACGTCAGCCACCAGTTATTTGGTCAGAATCAAGTGCACACTGGCCATCTGCTTCGTTGCTTCCTCCTGCTTGTGGAGGATGAAGTTTCTCAGCTGAGTGTGAGGGTCTGCTTGTGGATCAGAATAGTGGAAGTCCCGCATGGCCCACGTGGGTGATGGCAGTGTCCTCAGCACAGAGTACCATATTTTTTGGTCCATAAGATGCACTTTTTCTCCCCAAAAAAGTGGAGGGAAAAGTGTGTGCTTCTTATGGAGCGAATACTGCAAAGAAGAGTGCACATTGGGGACCTTAATGATGCCGTGGGGAAGCCTGCAGCCAGATCAGAAAGCAGGGACTGCATGGAAGGAGAGTGGGTCCAGGCAGATCAGGTGCGTCTTATGGAGCAAAAAATATGGTAACTGTGCCATCCTGGAATTTTCCCAGCTCCTTAAGAGTTGGCAACATGCGACAGTCCTGTGCTGCACCCCCACCCACCTCTCCCACTGTCCTGGACGCACAGACCACCCAGACTTCCCGAGCCCTGGGCACACGCACATCCCAGGAGCTGCCTCTTGCTCCTGCCTGCAGAGTGTCACCTTAGCTGCCTTCTGTTGTCCTTGGCTCAGTGGGAAGACCGGCCCAGGCTCCCTAGGCTGCCTCTGCACATTGTCCTTTGTGCTGGAAGGGCACTTGGGTGGCAGAGCTGCCTTTGCTGTCCCCTCTGCACGGAGACTTCAAGTGCAGGAACCACATCACCTTTACCTTTCTGCTCAGATCTGGGTGCACAGTGATGAGTGAGTGGGCCCTGGAGTTCAGGGAAGCTGCCCCAGCGTCTGTGGCAGGAGAAGGAGCCTGACATCCAGATTCCTGGGTCCACACACCAGCCCGTCATTTATGAGCTGCTGGGGCCTTCTGAACCTCTGTCATCTAAAATGAGAATTACAGTATCCACCTCAGGCTCTTAAGTGAGGTGTACGATAAACAGTGCAGACTTAATACATGTTGGCTAATGCTTTGGAAAGTAAGAGGTTCTGAATGTTGACATGATTCACATTAATGAAGAATCCCCAAGAGAAACTGAGAAAGGTAAGTTACCTGTATTGGGAGTGCCCAGATTTCTTGTGATTTTTTTTTTAGAGAGAGAGACAGAGATAGAGAAGGAGGAGGGCCCAGAACAGTCTCCATAGTTGCACATCATTGGTTTTTCCACAGGCGGGCGCGGGGCTGCACAGGGCAGGAACTGGACCGGGGTCTCACCCCGGTGAGAACCAAACTGGGGGCACTCCCCAGTTCAGTATATGGGTCCACTCGGGCCAGGGCAGGGATTTGATCCTTGGTCCCTGGGGCTGCAAAGTGAGTGCTTAACCCACTGAGCCATCCCGGCTTCCCTGATTTCTTGTGATTTTGGACAAGGATGTATACATAAAACTCAGGTTTATGAAAATTTTTAATAACATGAGAAAATGGTTACATAGCAGTAACAAAGAAAATTAGAATTCAGAGTTATACATACAGACATGCAACACACATAAAAGACAAGCGGGATCTTCTCATTTGCATGTATTTGATTTCATCCTCCATTTCCACATATAGAGAAAGGAGATTCTCCCACTTTTGCCCAAACACTCAGCACCCTTCTTCGTGGGCAATCACATTACCATTTTAAAAAATCCTCCCAGAGCTATTCTGTGCACAGTGATATTCTGTTTACGGGTGTGTCTGATTCTGCCTATACACTATGAGAGCAGATCCTCTAGATTCGTACCCTAAGCAACCCAAGAAGACGTTATTAAAGTAACTTCCTCCCCTCAAGGGAGAGGCTTGTCATGGATGTTTTCATGCAGTCCAACTGGTGGGTTTAGCTTTTGGTTCTTGTGGAACTGTTTCACCCTAGGGCTTTAAAATGGAGGAGAAAACTTCAGTGGAATTTAGTTCCTTCTGACATTATAAGATAAACCTTAAACCTGAGACCTCAACAAACATTTTTAAAATCTCAGTCCTCACAAAGGTATCTAGTGACCTATATAGCCTAGTGGTTAAGAGGTTGGGATATGGGATTGGACAAGCTGGGTTCAAACTCTGCCTCAACCACTGTGTGACCTTGGAAGAGTTACTTAACTTCTCAGTGCCTTAGTTTCATCATGTGAAAAACAGCTACTATTAAGCTATCTTCAGATTAATGGAGATAATCTACATCATAAGGTGGTTATGAGACAAAATGAACAAGTATGTGAAACACTTAGAATAGGGTGTGTGACATACTTAGCAGTTGAGAGTCTGCTATTGTCTTGCCTGGCTTTGCTACTTGCTAAATATCTGTGAGACTTTAGATACAGCCATTCAACTGCCCTTCTGTAATCAGGGAAACTAGGACACTTGCATATTTTTTTCCCAAGGTCTTTTCCAATTCTAACAACCTTGATCCACAGTTTGTGTCACTAGCAAAAGCCTAGTGTCTTGCACAGAGACTGCTACTGGCCCATAGTTAGGAACCTGGGTGTGGTACCAGGAGCTTTACCTCATGTTTTGAGTCTGGAGAAAAAGACAGAAGAGTCATACTGTTTAAAATACAGGAAAGGTTATTCTAGAGAGGAGCATGCCTTGAAAAATGGTTCCTAAATTTAGCCATCAGTCAGGCATAATAAAATTGTACATTGTCACGTTCCAGTGGTAACTCATCTGCTGTGTGTGCCAGGTTCAAGATGACATCAGATCGTGACTCATGTCCACCTTGAATATGATCTCAGCAGCAGCTGAGCTGTTCGGATTGGGCAAAAGATGACTGTCAGTGGTGGGGGTGGCAGTATCTCCCTTCGAGATTTCTAATAGAAAGTGCAGCTGCTTATACGGCCTGTGCCACCTATTTCTTTCCAGCCACAATCAGAGGATAAGGCAAGAGGGATTCAATGATACAGCCAATGTCCCAAGGCACAGGGAAGCTCCCGCTGCCCTGGATGTCCTTTGTCCTTGTTTGTGAGTGCCACTTGGGTGGGTTTCTTTTGCTAGGGAACAGGCTGAGGAAGATGGGAGGTTTTGGTTTCTATGGATACTGGGCTAGCTGGGATTTGCATAATGTATTTCAGAGAACAGACAGTCTGGGAACAATGACCCAGGAGGAACATAAAGGCGCAAGGAGACTAGTCGGAGGGTCTGGGTAGTCAGGCTCCACTTCAGCCCTCCCCCAGGGACAGGAATCTGGGCTCCTCCCCCACCCTTTAGGGAGGTGACAACATGCAGCCCTGAGGATGGGCCCTTACTTTGGGCTCAACAAATGCTCAGCAAATGCCCCCTTTATCTCTGCTATGGGCTCAAGGGGCCCTTCAATAACTATACTAGCCTGTGCAACTCCTTTGTTTACTGACAAAGCATTCCACAATGTGCCCTCATTTCAACCCCCTCTACCGCCTGACCACCGTGTAAGATAGGTTCAAGAGGCCAGAAGCTTGTGCAAGATCACGTGAGAGCTCTCTAGCAAAGCCAGACCTCAATCCCAGGCCTGGAATCACCGCCCCCAGCTTCCAAAGTGGCTTCTGGGGCTCGCAGCAGTAAATGTGGCATAGTTGAGGCAGTTCAGGTTGTGTGAGCCTGAACTAAGGGAGTAGTGAGAACAAAGAGAAATGGGTATTAGAAACACTGGAGGTAGTAGCATGGCCAGGAAGCCTCGTGGGAGAAGATTCTCGATGAGGGAAGTCAGGAGTCCACTGGCAGCCAGATGTTTGGCTTGGGTGGTGTGCTAGCCACTGAGGTGGGGACTAGACATCAGGTGATTTAGTGTGTGGGAGGACATTGTGGGAGACATTAGGGACAGGTGTGTAGCCCAGGATCCGGATGGGAGACAGGAGTCGTTGAGGGTTGTCACGTTGAAGCCTCGAATCTGCGCTCTCCCATAGAAATTGAGTAGAATAAGAGGCAGGGTCAGTTCCTGTGGGGCACTGATGCGTTTTAGCGGTGGCCCCAGGATTCCAGGTTCAAGACATGAGGTGGGAACAGAGAAGCAGCAGCAGAACCAAAAACAAACCACTAATAAAACATGTTAAAGGTAGAAGGGAATGAGCAACAGTGTCAAAAGGCCCCAAAAGTCAGGTAAAATGAGGATGGGAAACCATTCAGCAATCCAGTTTAATTGCAACCCCTGCACAGCTTCTCCTAACATCAGTGAAGACAAGAAAAAATGAAAACACATCATGAAGAAGTGATGGGTAACAAGCTGTGGGCAGAAACGAGGCGGAATGCCCCCTGATTCTATTGCCAGGGGCACTGGACTGTGAGGGCCCTCTCAGACTTTGCCTCTTGAAACACCCACCCAAGAGGTATCACAAGTGACTTTGTCCTTCCCTCTGTCTCTCCTCCAGCTGTGCTCGATGGACCAGTCGCTACAGAGGTTCTGATGTTGAACGTGAGTTCTAATGAGGTGGTCTTGGTGCTACAAAGTCACGCCCCTTGGTTACTCCTCGCTCTATTCCCATTTGCTCTCTTGAGCCTGGTTTCAGCTGTGAGAATGAAAGGAGGACTTTATACTGAGCCCCTGGGTGGCAGCACAGGGGTGACAGGAGACCAGCAGAGTAATCCGATCTGAGACTGACAGTATTATTTTAATTAAGGGGCTTTCCTCACGTGTCCCTAGTCCCTGCTCTTTGAGGTGGCCAGGACTACTGTCTTCCCTGCATCCTGCCATACCCATTAGTTACTGCATGTCCCAGAAAACAGCCAGGCAGCAAAGGAGGGGAAGTGGGTGACAGCGCCTTACAGAATGAGGCAGAAATAGGAAGGACCCTTGCTGGGGTGTGCATGGGTCCGTTGTTTATGTCTCTTTTTATTAGTTCACATTTTCCTAGTTTGGGGAGAGCTGTCGGCGTAGCAGGTCCCATCTCCAGATAGCAGATTTAACCCCCTTTGTAGTATTTATTGAGATAACTCTGGTTAGTAATAGAAATTTCAGGTATACAACATTATAACTTGATATCTCTGTATTGCATGCGCACCACCCAAAGTGTAATTTCCTTCCATTCCTGTACATTTCATTCTGTTTACCTGATTTGCCTTCCCCTCTCCGAAATAAACAGAGGTGCATCAAACGAAAAGGCTTCTGCATAGCAAAAGAAACCACCAACAAAGCAAAAAGGCAGAATGGGAGAAGATATTTTCAAGCGATACCTCCCATAGGGACTCATGTACTAAATATATAAAAAAAAATTCATACAACTCAAAAATGACAACTAAAAGTCCAAACCAATTAAAAAACGGAAGAGGAACTGAATAGACATTTTTCCAAGGAAGACCTAGAGAGGGCCCAACAGACATATGAAACGACGTTCAACATCACTAGTTATTATGGAAGTGCAGATCCACACCCTTATGTCTGAGAGAAGCGGGGTGTGTGGTACCCACAGAACACCCTCAGTTGGACACATCGTCACCTGAGTGGATCTTATGTGGGGCTGATGGAATTCACATGTCCAGTTAGGGATCATCTCCTGAGGATGTGTCCCTTTGGTTAACTAGTAACTTAAGGGCATGACAAAATACCACAGAACAAAGGAGAAGAATCATCTAAAGACTCAGTGGGAGCTTATGTCCCTTTAAAAGGCCCCCTACAACATCTAGACGAAAACTTTGGCATCCTCAATAAGGAGTCATCCCGACATGAACAGGAGCAGAGGGACAGCAAGAGGCGAGGAAGTTAAAATGGAATGAGCGAGATAAAGCAGAACTGCAGGAAAACTGGAAAGGTAACAGCAGACGTGAAAATCAAAGAAGAGTCATAACAGCCTGAGAACAAATGAGCCAGGAATGGGGAAGATAAACTTGGCAAGAAGACAGAAATGAGGGACTTTAAAAAAAAGAACATGAAAATCCAACTTAAATGTAGGGGAAAAATCAGAACAAATTAGAACCAAAATGACTGGTCCAATTGGAGACTGAAAGTTCATATTGCATTCTGGACAAATTCATGGCAAGTATTTGAATGACAGGATATTGGGAAAAATTTGACATTCAGGACTCCAAAGAAAAACAAAACAACAAATACCTTGTTATATACAAAGGAATAAACATCAGTCTGGATTACCAAAAAACAAATAATGGGGAAATGTGTATAAAATCTTAAGCAAATTGTCCTGAATTGTCTCAGAATTTTATACCTAGATAAGTATATGAAACTAAGAAATGACATTTTCAAAAATGTAAACAATTAGAAGATATACCACCCATAAGCTCTACTTGAAATAATTTTATTGAAGATGTGTTGCAAATGTCAAAAAAATTATTCTTGGGAAAGGTAACATGTAAAGTTAAATGAAATTTAATAGCAATAATCTGATTATAAAACTCTAGGTTATAGTAACCAAACCCAAAAAATTTGGAGGAAAGGGAAGTAAAGCTTCTTAAATCTCCCCGTATGAGGAAAAGGGCTGGGAAGGAAGAATTTTAAAAATACATTGTTTCATTCTGTCCTTTTGATACTGAGACAAGAATATATCCAAAGGTTGCTAAACCACTAGGGGACTTTTAAAACAGCATTGTCTTACAAAACATGAACAACTAGAAAACAAAAAGGAAAGAAGAAACAACCAAATTCAATGGAATAGGGATGCATGAATAGCTTCCACAGTTGAGCACTCACCTTGCAAATTGGTAGGTCCAGGGTTCGATTCCTAGCCCTAGCCTGTCCCATGCAAACTCATATGCTGAACGGTGGCACAACTGGTAACTGCCAGGATGGCTCAGTGGCAAAGGTGCTCCATGTGGGAGGCCCCCTGCCCAGTTCCCGCCCTGTGCGCGCTCCTGCCCACCTGTGTGGAATGAAACCACGTTGAAAATTGATGATGTACAACTGTGGAGACTGCTCTGGGCCCTCCCCCTTCTCTCTGTCTGTCTCTGTCAAAATCAATAAAATAAATTAAAAAAAAAAAATTCAAGGAAAAGGACAAAATGGGATTTAAAGGGATAGCTTATACATACTGACAAAAGCCTGAAAGTATGTCAGTCAAGTTGCTGGGTGTACACTGCAAGTTTGCTACTGTAATAATTGCCTACAACCCCACCCCACCCCCAAGTCAACTGAAAAGAAAACCTAAATGCCATTAGTTTATAAAAATTAACACTTTTTATGCCAGCAATACCCAGCTAGAAAATATCATAGGAAAATGATTCCATTCACAAAAGCAACCAAAACATAAAAATACCTTGGATTAAGTTTTAATACAAAACTATAAAACTTTACTAAAAAAAACAAACTAGAATAAGCAGTAAAAAATTCTAGCTGTTTGGTTTTAAAATTAGACAGTGATTTTAATTTCAACTGGAATAACAAGAAAGGAGGGTTAACTCAAATACTTTTGGGGGGGGGAAATTATATTCCTAAGATATTTTTGAGGAAATATTTGGATATTGGGACAATTTATGTACAAAGAATCCATGCTTATTGCAGAATTATTTAAATAAGGAATAGTTGGAAATAATCTAGATATACAAGAGAAAGGAAATAGTTCAACTATTCCATATGCTGGAATACTATGATGCCACTAAAATTGTTTTCTAACAAATGAATACTTAATGACCGAGGAAATGCTTACTTGACAAAAGCCAAATTAAAATAACAAGCTATAATCAGAGCAACTCCAAATTTGTAAATCTATCCTATTTTGGAAGCAAGTACCCAACATAGTTAGCCATGGCTATCTTTGGATGAGGTGTTTACAGGTGACTTCTGTTTTCTTTCTCCCCCACTCCTCCTTCTTTGTCTTCTGAAAAGAGACAGCATTATATTTAAAATCAGGAAAAGGTAACACTAAGAAAACGAGAGCGTTGGATGTGACTATCAGGTGGTTAGTGGAGCCCTTGACCCAGGCTTTTATTTTCAGAACTGAGCAGACAAGGGAGAGAGGATGGTGACGACATA
>PVKE010002902.1:37500-77347 GCA_004027555.1 Craseonycteris thonglongyai
GAGAGAGCGGTGCACCTATTTGATTTCAGGAGGACACTACCTACCAGTGCCCCCAGCTTTGGGAGTAAGACACTCTTCCTTTATGTTAATCATGTATTTTTTGTTGTTGTTTGCCTGTACCTTTTTATAATTTCCTTTTCTGCCATTCCCAAACAGTAGGTTTTTTAAAAATCAACTTTCTTGATATGTAATTTACCAACAATAAAATAAACTCATTTTAAGTTCGGTGAGTTTTGCCAAATACTTAAGGCCGTGGAATCACTACCGCCATCAAGATCTAGAGCATTTCCACCTCCCCAGAGTTCCCTTGTGCCCCTCCCCAGACAACCCTCACCCCAAGAGCTGTCTTTCCCAGAGCTTCATATAAATGGAATCATATATGACAATTCAAATTTAATCAGGGAAAATCTGTTTAGATAAGAAGCCAATTTCTTTCTAGAAAATAAGAAAGTCCATTTAAACTGTAAGTGTTTTCTTCTAGCAAGCAAGCCAATATTCATTTTCTCTAGAAAGTAAACACACTGAAATAAAATCTTTTTGACTCTTCCAATTAGCTCAGAATTTTTGCCTCCTTCCTCATCACTTACTCCTTCAATTTATGTCTCCATTCCCCGCCCCCCCGATGTCTTATTTACTTTGCTAGAATATAAAAAGGCTGTTGGCATTCTGTTTATGAGTATTTCTAATTTCCTTGGATCCCTGAATACAAATTGATTTTTCATGGGCTAATATATCTTCAAGATTACTTGGCTTGAATTTGGTCTATTCATCGATCTAAAACGGTTTAGAAGCCATTGAGCAGAACGAGGCAGATCCTAACCTGCATGGTGAATGAAAATCACAATAGCATTTTTTGTCATTGCGGGGGGATTGTATGACGTATCTCTTCTGACCCCATCCTCTTTTAAACCTATCTTTACAGTCTTCTAGTCCCTTAAACCAAAGTTGTGCAGGAGAGAGCAAGTTGGCCCTTTTCCCCATTGTTCTCTCTGACTTCCTGAGTGGGGCAACGAGGACATGACCCAGGAGGACTCAGAAGTGAGTCCAGCTCCCTCCACACACACAGTAGCAGCAGACAGAACTCGGTTGAGGGGGCAGGTGGCCCCTCACCACCTAGCCCCAGCCCTTCCCACACCCTGTGTTGGAAGGGTTACTTGCTCGCTCCCTGTCTGGGGGGTTCAGCCCTGGGAATTCTGCACTGAGGAAAGGCCAGCCGTAGTGCCAGAGGCCAAGGTTGGCAGGAGGCAAATATTCCTCACGCCCCCCACTTCTCTCCTTTTTAATATATTTTATTTATTTTTATTTTTCACAGAGAGAGAGAGAGAGAGAGAGAGAGAGAGAGAGAGAGAGATACAGAGACAGAGAGAGAACTGAACTGGGGGAGCTCCCAGTTCAGCATATGGGTCCGCACGGGCCAGGGCCGGGATTCGATCCTCGGTCCCCGGTGCTGCAAAGTGAGCGCTCAACCCACTGAGCCATCCCGGCGTCCCCATTGTCTCCTTTTTGTCTAACCCAATTCAAGTGTGCCTGAATTGCGTTGGCAATTACCTTTTGTTCAAAGGCAATGAGCACAGTACTGCTGTTTTGTTACCAGTCACTCATGCTGATGGGGTACCCATGTGGGACGCCCGCTTAGCTCCCCACAAGGCTCCTGCTGGGAACGGTACCCCTGTTCCAGGTGGATGCGCATGACGCAACCCACCCCTTAGCCAGAATCTTTGTCATCAGACTCGTGCGCCTGACTGAAATTGGGCTACATGGGTTCTCTTGTCTGGGTGTTTGAAACTGGGGTTGAAAGAGGGTTGGTCTGTTTTTCTGTCACCCCAAGAATCATGGGATGACCAGTGCTCAGAAAGCAGAGTCTGTCGTGGAGATGGAAAAAAATAGATTGTGCACAGGTGCAGAGGTGGACATGAGTGATGGTGGGGGGCGAGAGGCACACCAACATTGGGGGGTTCAGGGGGGTGGGGAGGAGAGAACTGCCCAGATTCTGTTGACTTCCAGCCTAGCTGTCCTTTTATGTTGGTTTCTGTGTGATCTCCCTCGTAAACTTGAATGAACTTCCTGGTTTTTCTCAAGGTAATTTGGAGTATTTTGTTCATTTGCAGCCAAAAGACACTGAATAAGATGCCACCAGGTACCAGGAAATGCCGTGGCACATACCTGCACAACTGGCCCATGTCTGGTCTTGGGAACAGTAAAGATTCCCTGTCTCCAGAACAGGGAGAAATGTTTATGGAGCCCAGACTGAAGCAGCTGGTGAAATCAGTGTTAGTAGCTTTGGGGACTTGGACAATTTTCCTCTTGAGGCCGAGGCTTTAAGGGTCCTAAAAGGCCACCTCAAGGTGTATCTGACTGCTCTGGATCCTCCCAGGGCTTCAGTAAGTGGCCCAGAGACACGCACTAGCCTGCGGCTGCCTGGCTTCGCGTGCACAGTGGAAAATGGGTCAGTTATGCAACTCTGCTCCCAGCAGCCCCGGCTGCTTATAGTTAGGAGCTAAGAGCACTTGGAGCTTGTTCTCCACATTCATCCTAAGACTTACGGAGGTGCAGCACCTACCACTGTGCAGCCACCGACACCGAGAACTCAATGTGGTGCCCCCACCACGGACAGTGAGGTCCTGGCTGTTGGTACGGGGACATCTGGAATGCACCAGGGGCGTTGGGGAACCCTGACCCTAATGCTTTCTCCAAGTCCACCTGCCGTGTCGTCTTGTGCGACAGAGGGAGCGATGCTGGTCACCATACAGCATGCTTTAGGACCAGGTTTGAGGGGTCCCCCCAGGTGAATGAGGTGAGGCAGACTACACCCTAAGGTGAAACCCAGTAAGCAGAGAACAGGGACAGGTGTTGTTCTAAGAGGCTGAAGCCACGCAGACATGGCCCGCTTCTGGCCGGCCAGCTTCCAGCAAATCGAATCTGCCTAAATGAAATGGAAGAGCTGCCTATTAAAGTTTTTTGTTTTTGTTTTTGTTTTTTTGACAGAGAGAGGGAGAGATACAGAGACAGAGAGAGAACTGAACTGGGGGAGCTCCCAGTTCAGCATATGGTTCCGCACGGGCCGGGGCCGGGATTCGATCCCTGGTCCCCGGCGCTGCAAAGTGAGCGCCTAACCCACTGAGCCATCCCGGCTTCCCCATGCCTATTAAAGTTTTACCAGCATTATGCTGCCAGGCAAGCCTCAAGCCGGGGGAACAGGGTCTTTAGAGAGTCCAGACCCACGCTGCCGGCTTCGCAGTCCCTCAGGTGAGCCCAAGCTCAGAGGCTGCCAACTCCATTCAGAATGTGTCATGTGCCCTACAGCCAATTCCTCCCCAATTTCCTCCCAGGGGTGGCCCTGGAGGACCCCGGACAAGGGCCATGGAAATCGATACTAGCACAATGTGTGGCATGTTATTACTTATATAGATTGGTGTAACGACCACTGTAATCAAGATATACAAGTATCCCAATTCCATAAAGATCTTACTGCTTCCCAGGTATGGTCACCCCTCTTCCCACCATTTCTAATCTCTGGCAACTTCCAACCTGCTTTCCATCGCTATAATTTTGTCATTTTGAGAATATTCCCTAAGTGGAATTACACAGTTTGTGACCTTTTGAGAATCGCTTTTTTTGTTTACACAGCATAATTTCCTTTCGATCCATTGAAATTGTTGTGTGTATCAACAGCCTCTTCGGTCACTGTTATTGCTGACTTGTATTCCATGTCAGGGATGTCCCACAGTTAGTTTAACCATTCATCTATTGAGGGACATTTTGGTTGTTGCCAGTTTGGGGCTACTACAAATAAAGGTGCTATGAACATTTTTTAAAGGTTTATTTAATTGCCTGAGAGAAGGTGAGAGAAAGAGAGAGAGAGAGAAGGGGGAGGGCCCAGAGCAGTCTCCATAGTTGTACATCATTAGTTGTGATATAGTTTCACTCCACACAGGTAGATGTGGGGCTGTGCAGGGCAGGAACGAAACTGGGGGGCAAATGGGAGGCAAGAACCTTCACCATCCCGGCGGTTACCAGTTGCATCGCAGTTCAGCATATGGGGTTTGCATGGGCCAAGGCTGGAAATCAAACCCTGGACCTCACAATTGCAAGGCAAGCACTCAAACCACTGAGCTATCCTGGCATCCACTGCTGTGAACATTCATGTGCAGGTTTTTGTGTGAACATGTTTTCACTTCTCTAGCAATAAGGCCCAGGAGTGCAATTGCTGGGTTGTGTGGTAGTGTATGTTTTGTTTTTTACAGAAGCTGACAGAATACTTTGCAGAGTGGCTGTACCATTTTACATTTACACCAGCCATGTATGAGAGTTCCAGTTCCTCTGCCTCTATGCCAGCATTTGACATTGTCGTTTTTTCATTTTACCTAGTAGGTGTATAGTGATATTCCATTGATTCTCATCTTAAATTGCATTCCCTTTATTGCTAGTAATGCTGGACATCTTTTATGTGTATATTTGTTGTCTGTACATCTTCATTGATGAAATAAATGTCTCTTCATATCTTTTACCCATTTTCTAATTTGTGTGTGTGTTTCTTGTCAAGTTTAGATATAGTTATATTGTTTTGTTAGCAAGTTTGAAATGGGCTTCTGTTACTTGCAAACTCATTGATCTCATTTTGCCTTCAATGACAATCATAATAATGGTTAACATTTCTTAGCACATACTTTGTGTCAGGGACATAGATGACTTACAGGTCTTAGCTCACTTCATATGTGTTGTTTTTATAAACAGCGTATGTTATGATTCTAAACATTCCATTACAATTCAGCTTACAAATAATTGTCAACATAAACAAACAGCACTAGCAACCCAGCATCGCCTAAATTCAAATTGGCTCAGCATGTGTTTCAGTCAATTGAAATAAACTAAGCCTCTGACATCACAAGAGGGCATGAGTTACAATAGCTGCTCTTCCAGTGGAGTAGCAGTGCTCGTGCTTAAAAAGCACGACAGAGTGCATACATCCTCATTTAAGTAAGTCCCTGACAATGTTCAGTTGAACACTTTCTACAGAAAAAAAAAACAACAACCCAAAAAAACCCCAAACTTCAACTTTCTCCTGAAATAAAGACAGAAAATAAGTGTATATTTGCTTTATATAGTTAAAAGTGCATTGGTGTGAGTAAGGCAGACACACATGCAGTGGTCAGATATTCTGCATTCCTGTGTGAGGCTAGGACGAGGCATTGCCTGAGGTTTGGGAGGAGCAGAGGGTTGTGAAGGGTCCCCAAGGTGACTGTGCAGCTGGCACCAGCAGAACTACCTCTGTGACAGGCTGGGCTCCTGTGGGGACTGGGCCCTCTCCTCATGTCCCATGCGCTGTGAGTTATTGTGAGTCAGGCCCTAGAGCAGGGACTGTTCTTGCATGCCTGGCGTCTCCATAATCATCTGTGGATTGCTTTGATGCCACTGCTTTTGACACTTCAAAATCGACGGAGGACACAGAGACCCCATTCCCACATATCAGAGTCATGCTTCCACCTGCAGAAGAGGTAAATGATGGCGTCCCCACGGTGCAGCCAGGCAGCACATGGGGATGCCGACAGTGGCCACACCTGCACCATCCCAGGGTCACTGTCACAGTGTGACCTGAGCTATGAAAGGTGGCATCAGCAAAGTCACAGATTTGCGCATCCTGGGCCCCACATCCCTTTGACTCTTGTCTCGCTCGTGTTAAGGTATGTGGATCACAATGGGCCCCCTCACAGCTCTCTGAGTGGGACCAGAGAGAGCTTTCTCAGCGAACCTCACCACAGCTGCAGGCACCGAGGTGTGAGGGGCATGTACCCATTCGCCTTTGCCTCCCTCTGAACTTCCCAGCTCTGACTTTGCTAGCTTTTCTCTTGGTTTTGGTCTCTCCTTTCTCTGTTTAATGAATACATGGTTTCATTTTGGGAAGTGAAACGTTCTGGAATGTGGCGACAGTAGCCCAACATGGCGCACACGAAATATAAAATATATAGTCTCCCATCACCACTTAGTACTCAGATAGTAGTTATTGCATTCTAGAAATGGGGCAGCCCTCCCCATTACTCTTCCCCACCACCCTGGTCTCTGCTCTCAGGTCGTGATGTCCTTGTCCAGTCTCTTCCAAACACTCCTGTCCCAGCCCCACCCTCCTAGCTGTTGGAGGGATAAAGACAGCGGGTTTCCCTCCCCTAGTAGCACAGGATCTCTCATTGGCTGCCATCACCATGGCAACTCAGTATCTCCTCCCCCATCCACTCACTTTTCAGGGCTGGCTTGTTTGTGGAGTTCCAGATGTCTCAGGGCTGGGAGGGAAGAGGAAAGAGAGGTGGGGGAGGGAAGAGAGGCTCCCCCAACTGCAAAGGCAGGCGCGCTGGTCAGGTTTGCTTAGGTTCCAGCCTGGTGGGCAGTGTGGCCTCTATTGTGTCCCCTCACTGAGAACCCGTTCTGAGACCCTTAGGCGCGCCTGATCCGCTGGGAAATGGAGGGGCCCGGGGTCGCAGCATGTGGCAGGCATGATAAGTATGTTGTTCAAACAGAAGAACGGTTTTCATCGGCTGGCTCAAGAGCCCCAACGTGGATGAGTTTTGAAAGCTCCAAAGGCTGTCGGGTCACTGGTTATTCTGGCCACCCCTGGGTGTGGCTGCCTAATGTGTTCTCTCCCTGCCCGATGTGAAAGGGGGTGTTTGGAGACACAAGTCCACGTGGAACCCCTGCAGAACCCCACAGGGCACTGGGCAGTGAGACTCCAACCAGTGGGTCTCAGCAGTGGGGATGCAGGCTGGGTCAGAGCCAGGACCTGAGAACCTACTGCCTCCCCAGCCGCCTGCAGGGCGGCCCCATGACACGTCTTATGCGTGCACGAACTGCGGGCAGTGTGCAAATGCTCATTGGTGCGCTTGTAGGTTAAGAACATGATTTAAAAGCAAGGGCTGAGTTCAAGGTTACTTTGTATCGTGTGTGTTCTCTGCGGGGGTGTGGTGGGAGAGGGTGAGGGTCCAGGAAATTGATTGCAGTTGAACAAATCCTCTAAAAGGGTGAGATCACAAAATCCTGACACATGCTACAATGTGGATGAACCTTGAGGACATTGTGCTAAGTGAGCTAAGCCAGAAGCAAAAGGTCAAATGTTCTGACTCTACTTCCATGAGGTAATACATGAGGTAATGAATTTGCTAGAGCAGGCAAATTCACTGAGACAAAAAGTAGATCGGAGATTGAGGAAGCTGTGGGGAGGGCGCAGGGGGAATTAGTGTTTAATGGAGGCAGAGTTTCAGTTGGAGAAGATGGAAAAGTTCTGGAGACGGATGGTGGGGATGGCTGCACAATAGTCTGACTGTACTTAAAGCCACTGAACTGTACACTTAACCCTGGTCAACAGGGTAAATGTTATGTTACGTATTTTTTACTGTAATAAACATTTTATTTCTCCCCCAGAAAAAAAGGGGTGTGGCAAGGCTGGGTGGGGGAGCGGTCTGTACCTGCTAGAGGAGAGGAGAATGGAGGGCACACCCAGGGAAGCTCTGATAGGGGGAAGCATTCTGAAAACAGGGGGCTCCTTCAACAGGCTGTCTCCCCCTCAAGGGCCCGGCCCTGCCACCTCCAGCTGCCTAGCAGAGGAGGGTAGGCAGGTGGAAAAGGTTACCTCGGGGCTTCCCTGCCCCCAATCCCGGAGGGAATTACAGGAGTCTCCGTGGATAACTCATCACCTCCCCTGAGGGTTCCACCTCATTTAGGAATCTCCGGGGCAGAGATTATCCTGGGCTTCAGTCATGACCTTCCTCCTGCTACAATGCCCAGGTGGGCTGGCAGGGCTGTGAGAAGTCCCCAGCGCATGTCAAATAGCCACGGCACAGGCGTGGCCAATGTCACAGTGAGGTGGCCAGAGAGAAACCCTGCCCTCCCGGGACCCTGTGCTGCACGCTCCCAGCCCCAGGTCCTGGGGCGCCTGCAGCCCCTCCTTGCCTTCTGAATCCCTGTCCAAGCCCACCAGCCCTTCTGCCAGAGCTGGAAATGGGCTCCAAGCCCTCCAGGAAGCTATTTTTAGGATTCAGCTGTGCTTTCTGATTTCTCCCCTAGATTCCATAGTCTCCCACCCCCAGATCTGGAAGAGCTAGAGATTCTGGAATTCATTCATCATCCCGCCCTCTCCAGGTGCGCTCTCCCACTGGGCGGCTTCACTTCCATCTCCACCTTCGCATACCACTCCCTCTTTCTTTCTTCACCCCCACCCTCACCCTCTCCAGCCCCGCAGGCTGCGCGGAAAGCAGGCCATTTGTCTGACAGCATCTTCCACGGCCTGGCCTGCTAAGAGTTACTCACGCAGGCAATCCCTGGTCCGCCAGAGGCGACGGAGACTGTCCAATTGCCAAGCAACCTACGGCCAGCCAATCACAGGGCTGGGAGGTGATGTCATGGTGAGAGGTGCGCGGTGGTGCTGATGTAGAGAGGAGCCCCGGGTACCACTAATTGAGGGGGTGAGGAAGGGTGCAGCTCGCTTCTCACGGGACTGCAGGTAAGGAGGCATGAAATGCAGATTCTTTGAGGGTTCTCAGACAAAAGGGAAAATGAACTCAGCGGCGGCAGAGAGGAGAGGCAGCAGGGGGCTGACACCCATTGTGTTGCCTTTGGGTTGCACTCAATTAAACTTTGTCAAATCCTGGGAGAAATGGGATGAGGAGGAAAGAATGGCTCGGCTGAGAGGTGAGGGTGGGCTTCTCTGGGCGGTTCTTCTATTCCAGAGCTCAGGAGAGAGAGAGGACAGGCAGGAATGGTCTGGGTCAGGCATCCACGGTGAGTTTTTGGGTTTTTTTTCTGCCAAAAAATGTGTTGTTGCTGAGGGCAAAAGGGTGTGTTCAGAGTTCGGGAGCTGGCTCTGACCCCCAGGCCCCTTCCTAGAAAGAAGCTGCCCTGTGGTTTGCATTTGCTTTCTCAGCCCCAGCCTTTTCTCCTCTCCCTTCCCCATTGTATCATCGTTCTTTCTCCTTCCTCCACACTGGGCTACTTTCTTCTCTCAGCGCTAAGGATACAATGAGATCACCACCTCCCTCTCACCCCGCCCCACCCTGAGGTCAACGGGATCCTACCTGGGCTGGGCAGTGTAAACGGCGCGGACCCACGATGGCCACACCCTGGTCCCTGCCTGTGGCAGAGCCAGGCCCCTGCTTGCCCCACCCTGGCCTGAAGTTCAGGCACTGTCCTCTTCTCATGCAGGACCCGGGGATTTGATGCCCAGTGGCCAGCTCTGTTCCCACAGGGGGGTGCTGTCTTTGTCTTATTCTTCCTAGGGGGACACAGTCAGGTATGGACGAGTCTCATTGTCCTAAAAAAGGGCAGGTCTCCAGAACTCCTTAGGAGGCTCAGAAATACTCAGGCAGCCCATATTTAAACACCGGGGCAGGGACACCCCAGCTTTCAAGACCAAGAGACTACTAGCTGGAGGGATGGGCAGTGGTGGCCTGCTGGAGTCTACAGGGTGGATGCGAAGTTAGAAGAGAAGTGGGGAAACTGTTTCTACTGAGGCTGAGGTCCCCTCTAGAGGGAGGAAGCCCCTCCCACAGGCAAAGAGAGAGGGAATGAGATCATCTGTCAGATAAGGAGATAATCATAGTGTTGGAAGGAGCAGGGAGGAGGCAGAGGGAAAGGCTGATCAGTGGAGCTGCCATCTCCCAGGGACATGGCCCTGTCTTCTAGGACCAGCCAACCCCCCTCTCTCAGCTCACCCCAACCCCCACCTTGCTTTCTGGAATTATGCCTTTAGCCCTCCTTGAAGCCCAAGTACCCTCCCCAGGGCCTGAGCACCTGTCAGCCAGTCCCAGCCTTTCAGGGCCAGGTTTGGAGTGGGTGAGGATCTTGCATTGCTAGATAGGTCCTCCCTCAAGCATTGTAAGGAGTGAGTCCCCCGTCACAGAAGGCCCTCAAGCAGAAGTTGGACAACCACCCAGCAGGTGGCCGGAATAGAGATTTCTGCGTTGTGTTGGAGATGAGTCTAGATTAATGTTTTTCCAACTGCAGATTGAGACCCTTTAGTGAGCTGTGAAATCAATTTGCAGATCATAACTGGTATTGTGTTGTTTTTTTTAATAAGATGGGAAAAAATAGTATAAAAAAAGTTAAAACACATACCATATAGTAGAGTAAATAATGTTTTCTGTACCGTTTTTTAGTTATATATTTATGTTTATATTTCAGTTATGTGTCTATATGTATGCATATCTATCTACGTGTATATATGTGTGTGTGTGTATATGTGTGTGTGTGTATATATATATAATATATATATATATGTCAGTATCATGACATATATATACTGAATCATTATATAAAATGTGTTTCTTGGGGATGCCAAGATAGTTCAACAGTTGAGCACTTGCCTTGCAATGGTGAAGTCCAGGGTTTGATTCCAGGCCCTGGCCCGTGCAAACCCGTATGCTGAACTGTGGCACAACTGGTAACCGCTGGGATGGCGGCGAAGTTTCTCACCTCCCATGTGGAAGGACCCTCGTTTGGTTCCCACCTCATGCGGCCCCACATCCACCTGTGTGGAATGAAACTATGTTACAGCTAATGGTATACAATTATAGAGACTGCTCTGGGCCCTCCCCCCGTCTCTCTTTCTCTCACCTTCTTTCAAAAAATAAAAAATAATGTAGTTCTTTATTGTGGGTCCCAATAAGAAAAAGGTTTGAGAAATATTGGGAGACCTCCAATTCCTTTTTCTAACTATAAGACTGTAAGCTTATGGGTAACTCTTACTAGACTGTGGATTTATTTATTTATTTTTTTTTAAGATTTGTTTTATTGTTTGAAAGAGAGAGAGAAGGGGGGAGGATCCAGAGCAGTCTCCATAGTTGTACATCATTAGTGGTGACATGGTTTCCTTCCACACAGGTGGATGTGGGGCCGTGCGGGGCAGGAACTGAACCGGGGACCTCCCCCAGGGGAGGCGAGAACCTTTGCTGCTGAGCCATCCTGGTGGTTACCAGTTGCACTGCAGTTCAGCATACGGAGTTGCACAGGTTGGACCTCATGACTGTGAGGCGAGCGCTCAACTGCTGAACGATCCCAGCATCTCCTTCTTTTTTAAAATTTAAAAGTTTCTTAAAATGTGGTAAAATACACATAATATGAAGTTGCCATTTTAACCATTTTTAAGTGTGTGGTTCAGTAGCAGTAAGTACATTCACATTGTTGTGCAACTATCATCCCCATCCATCAGCAGAACTTTTTCATCTTTTCAAATAAAAACCCTGTGCCCACTAAACAAGAATCCCTATCCTCTCCTTCCCACGGCCCCTGGCTGTTACCATTCTAATTCTGTTTCCATGGATTTGACATATAAGCGGAGTCCTACAGTAGTTGTTCTTTTGGGACTAGCTTATTTCACTTAGCATTGTGTCCTCACGTTTCATCCATGTTGTAGAGTGTAAACCCTTTTTTTTTTTTTTTTTAAGATTTATTTTATTGTTTGAGAGCAGGTAAGAGAGAGAGAGGAGAGAAGTAGAGAGGGCCCAGAGCAGTCTCCATAGTTGTACATCACTAGTTGCGACACAGTTTCATTCCACACAGGTGGACGTGGGGCCGTGCAGAACTGGGTGCCTCCCTCATGGGAGGTGAGAACCTTTACCGCCATCCCGGCTCTTACAGTTTTGCCACAGTTCAGCATGTGGATTTGCACAGCTGGAGCTGGGATTCAATGTCTGGACCTCTCGGTTGCAAGGCTAGAGCTCAACCTGCAGAGTTTCCCGGCAACTCCTAGAGTGTGAACTTCTTAAAAGGAGAACTGTCTTGTTCATATGTGTCCCTATCACCAGGTACAAAATAAGTGCCCGAAATTCAAGTATTGTGTTACATGGAAAATTATGTCTCTTTAGGGAAATACCGGTACTTGTTCTAAAGGACCCATCAAAGTAGACAAGTCTGGTCTCTTGAGCAGACAGTTGAGAGCAGACACACTATTGGTAGTGGGATAGTGGAGTGTCTTGTATTTTTTGCTTAATGTCTAAGTCTCATTTGGCTCCATAAAAGAAATCAAGAGCCAAGTGGTGTTGGCTGGCCTCTCTCATCTGACCTGGCCATTTTAACCACATCTGCCCTATTGGGCAGAGTGGACCGACAGATAAGATTTAAAATAAAGTAGCAACAGGTAAGATTTAAAATAAAGTAACAAGGATGATGAACAGAGATCCAGAGAGTAAGGCAGTGGAACAGGAACCAGGGACAGAGGGCAAAGAAGGAAGGGGAGAGGGGGAGGGGGAGGGAGGGATGGAAAGAGGTGGGGAGGGAGACAGAGAAAGAGAGAGAGAGAGAGAGAGAGAGAGAGAGAGAGAGAGAGAGAGAGAGAGTCAGTGGACCTTAACACAACCATGTAGAAGGAACAGGAGAATTCAGATCTTTTAGGTTCCTGATTTTAAATAATTGGATATTTTTTAAAAATCAAGATCATAACCAATGAAAGGCTTAGTTATTCCTTAACCCTAAGATTCTGTCCTTAGTTTCCCTTAATATATATTTTTTAAGATTTATTTTTTATTGTTTTAACAGAGAGGAGAGAGATACAGAGACAGAGGCAGAGAGAAGGGGGAGGGCCCAGAGCAGTCTTCATAGTTGCACATCATTGGTTTTTCCACATAGTTTCATTCCACAGGTGGGAGTGGGGCTGCACAGGGGAGGAACTGGGCTGGGGTCTCACCCGGGTGAGAACTGAACTGGGGACACTCCCCAGTTCAGGATATGGGTCCGCATGGGCCGGGGCCAGGATTCGATCTTCAGTCCCTGGGGTTGCAAAGTGAGTGCTTAACCCACTGAGTCACCCCAGCTTCCCCACCTTAATATTTTTATATTATTTCCTATTTACCTGGAGATTCCCATTTGGAGACATAAATGCCAGAGATTTTGAAGTCATGGATGGGTAGAAATGAGACTTTTGGAGTGGGGTAGAAATTTGGGAAAAAATCATAAGATATGCAGAATGTAATTTTTATGATGCCCTGTGGGGAATCAAACTCTTTCTCTTTTTTTTTCTCTCTCTGGTTTGGAAAATAAACATTCATCATGTACAATTTAGTTTGCTTATTAAGTTAGAATTTGCTATATTTAGAGATATGGTTGACTGGAAAATGTTACTTTTTCTGTTTCTCTGTGGGGTAAGTACAAAAAAATTCTCTCTTGCCATTTAGAAAGCACTTTTTTAGAAAGCAGGTTTTTGCATTTGTCGTCCCACTAGGAAGACAAAGACACACACAGATATAGGCCTATTACGCCACCACCTCCCCATACACACCTCTCCTTTCCCACCAAAGCTCATTTTTTCCATCTCTTAAAAACTAGCAGCGTGTGTCCACCCCCTTAGGGTCCTGTGTCAGAGGTAGTGGTAGGAGGCTGGAGGACAGAATAGATCAGAAGGGGCAGGAATGTGGGTGTGGTTGGCCTAATTTATGATAGGGCACAGGCAATCTGAGCACAGATTCTAAAGTGAAAGACCCAGGGTAGGGGGGTGGGCAGAATGCAGAGTTCCAATGGATCATTTGTGTGTTGGTGTCTAGAAATTCAGACCAGGTTTGGAGCAAGGCTCAAATCCCTTATCTGCGGTTTCGTCTTCCATGGTTTTATCTTCCACGGTTTCCGTTACCCTCAGTCAATAGCAGTCTGAAAATATTAAATGGAAAATTTCAGAAATCAACGCCTCCTAAATTTTAATTTGCGCGCAATTCTGAGCAACATGACAAAATCTCACACCATCCCAGTGCATCCCTCGTGGGATGGGGATCATCCCTTTGTCCAGCATCTCCTCACTGTATTTGCACCTCACCCATTAGTCCCTGAGTCTCTGGCTTGGTTATCAGATCGACTGCCAAGGTATCACAGCTTGTGTTCAAGTAACCCTTATTTTACTTTAACAATGGCTCCAAAGTGCAAGTGACAGTTCAGATATGGCAAAGAGTAGCTATCAAGGGCTTTCTTTAAGTGAAAAGTTATGTATGTATAGGGAAAAAGTTCCAACCACAAATGCCTGTATTTTTCATGTTGCATGGCCAGATACTTGCCGGACAGTGCTCGTCTAGTGTTTGGCACTATTTGCAGTTCTAAGCATGAACTGTGGTTCTTAGATCTAGTTCCCTGTGGTTAAGGGAGGACTGTTGTCTGTGGAAACAGGTGGAGAGGCTCTGTCTGCTGACAGCACAAACACAACTTGACCGTTGGTACTGGGACCGGTCTGTCTTCCGTGCCTCCCACCAAACCAGACATAAGGGCTCGACAATAAGAGCCCTTCCAAGAAAATAATGACTCCACAAGTAGTCTACCTAATACTTTTTTGGAAAAAAATCTTAAAAAAAAAATCAAGTTAGAGAATTCAAGTACAAAAAAAAGGATATGGGTAATAGTCACGAAGAAAGGAAGAAAACACTAGAATTGACAGCCATCTAATTAAAACCAACACATTTATAAAGCTGAATGCAATTGTCAAATAACTTGAGACTAGGGAATATGTCTATTAAATTCATGATAGTTTTCCTTCCTAGTACCTCCCATAGAGCATATAGTAGGTTCTCAATAAATATCTGCTGAACAAAATGTAAAAAATAGATCAATAACGGTAATTCAGAATGGAAAATCCAGATCATTATGAAAAAATCGGAAGGTTTGTAGGGAAAGGAAGTAAAAGTCTGCTAAATCTCACATCTCACACAAAGAAATCTAGTATATGTTGCTTTATTCGTAATGTAGGAAAATATATGTACAAATGACTTGAACTTGAAGATAAGAACAAGATGTAAAACCTACAAAGCACTGGAGAAGAAAGTACAAAGAAGACAAGAGCATTATTGCTAAATGCAGGCCTGTATGGCTCAGTTACTCCTACTTCATCTTGGGGAGGGCACAAGACATGTCCTGCCCTCTGTCTCTGGGAAATGAGAATGCTGGAAATCTCTGTGGCTCCTCCCATCTAGGCACAGAGAGCCTGATTCCTGAAAATGCTTGCAAATTCTGTGCTTCTGCTCAGCTGATTGGAATATTACTCGTATTTAATTTGGACAATTGGTAGGTCACTTGTGTGCATTTTAACAGGGGCTGTCTGAGGCAGTACCTGACACAAAGGAGACGTTAATGGGGAGAATTTTAAGCACTGAGGCCACGTATAGTTGGGAGGCAGATTTGGGGCACATGAGCCCTTGTGTATGTACCCTTCAACCACATGCCCTTGCCAATCATCTGTCTTGCTTCTCTTTATGCTTGGCCTTGGATTTGAGGAAGTGCCATGGGAGTTTATTGGAAACAGCATGGGCTTCAATATAAAGAGGAGTTGGGTTCAAATCTCATTTCATCATTTTCTACTTGCATGACTTTGGGCAAATCAAGTCACTTACCTGAACTAACCATCTGTAGGATAGGTATAAAATAGTATCTATTTCATAGGATTTGGAGAGAATCTAAATGATAAACTATATATACACAGATTACAAATAATAGGCATTAAAAAAACAGAAAGAAATACTAATAGTAAAATGTAGCAAGATGACAGGGATTTTGTTTCTTTTCTCTATCACATAGATGTTCTGTATATGATGTTAATGTGTTTGTAATTAAAATGATACATATAAAACATGTACACACACATGCACACACACACACACACACACGGGCTGTCCAGAAAACATCCAGCCATTGCCAATATAATGAGAACAATTACATGACTGGATAGTTTTTTGGAAGTATATAGCCATGTAACCCAGAAAGTGCCATCGCTGGATTAGTTGAGGCTGTTGGTTTTCCAGGCTTCATTTTCCATCTCTGGCTTGCTTTCCAATTACAACTAGGAACTGCTCAGACCCAGTCCTCCAGAGCTCCACACTTGACAACAGCTGACACCTCCTAATTTCCTCGAAGCACAACTGAAGCAGCATTTCTAAGTCTGTTAAGTACTGGCTGGAATTTGCTCTTGACCACGGCTGCCACCACCTCTTCCTCTTGCAGCCCTTAAAAGTAAACCTGGGCAGGGAGTGGGGTGGTGATTAGACCAGCTCCAATTCCCCAAAGCCAGTCCGTTGCACGCTATTCTGCTTGGCCCAGTTTCCCTGTGTGTCTCTCTCACCTTCCTTGGCCTGTGATCTAATACCCACTCCTCTGCATTTATAACATGGTTGTGTGACTGCCAGAGACTTGCTGGAGGCTCACAGAGCACCTGGGAAACTTCCAGAGGCTCCAAATTCCCACCCAGGGGACCTGTTTCATTCTTTATCATCAGAAACACCTGTGGTTATTTTAAGACCTAGCCGAGGGCCTGGCACAGAATTAAATATTCAATAAATATTGTGGGAAGAATGGAAACCACATTCATGAAAAAATAATGTAGGTCCTTTCTTTTTAAAACTCAAATAAAACCTATGGCTGCCAATCAGAGCCTTCTGATTGGCATGAAATAATACCCAGGGTTGCCCCATGGAGATATGATTCCATGGCATTTAAGTAGCTCATGCAGCTTATTTTATGTAATAATATAATTTCAACGGGACTTTTAAAAAGACTGATAATTGGCGCAAACCTAAAGAGCCCCCTTCCTGTACTGCTTGTGGTCAGAGGGCGGGGTCAGAACTCACCGCTTCCATGTCCTGATTCTGTGCAGAGATCCTGTGCTGAGTTTCTGTACCGTCTCAGAACATCCTTGCCAGCGACCACTCTGTTCAAACCACCTAGATGTGCATGAGCTTCTTATCCCTCAGAAATAGTCCAGTGGTGTTTTACACACCCTGATGGCGTTATTTGGGCACTTCTTGCAGTGACAACATGCTCGCTCACTTGGGCAGTCAGAGGCGCCTCGGGAGGTCAGGTGTGCACGCAAGCAATGGCTGTTTGGCCTCTGAGAACTGGTTGCCCTTCTCTGTCAGCTCCTGGTCATTGACTGCATTACAGAAAGCCTGGGAGTGTGGTCATCATCTCTGGTCCCAGAAATGTCTGTCTGCTGGGCTGTCCCTTCTGCATCCCTGTCTTTTCAGCGCTGCTCCAGGGGCCCCCGTGTGGGCTGTTCCCTTGCATCCTAGTGAGTGGCAGAGAGAAAGGATCAGTACGAAGGGGAGGCTTGGATTCCAGTCTCATCTCTGCCACCAACTCACCGTGACCTCAGGATCTTTGGTCCCCGGGGAGGAGGGTATGGGCATTTTGGAAGGGACGCTTGTGGGCTGTGTGTGGTTGTTGTGTACCATGAAGGATGTTTAGGCTACCTGGCCCCTGCTCACTAAATGCCTGTAGCATCCCCTGTCTAGGGACCAGCAAAACGTCCCATGTATTTTCTGGGAGTGAGGCTGCCCATAGCTGAGGACCGTTGGCTAGTGATCGCCAGTTCTCTCCATCTCTGATGTTCTGATGTTCTAGGGGAAACCGGGGGACCCATGAGATCCCTCTTCAGTCAATAGCCTTGATTCTAGACCTTCACTATCAGCCACTCCCACCCCTACTCAAAGCTCACTCATTCTGTGTCTTATCTCCTGACAGCTCCAATCTCTGCCTGGTGGGGCTATGGCTAACTAATTAATTTTACCAATTATGCTAATGGTTCAGTCTATCAGAAAAACAGGTATAATTACTTGCCTTTTCACATACACACTCTCAGATGCTGGGGCTGAGGGAAACGTATGGATCAGTTTGCCAACAGGAAAACAGTCATGGGTGGGTGGCCAACAGTCCAGGGTGTAACTCATTCTAGTCAGATCCTCATCACATTCTTCCTAGTCTTGGCTTCCAGCCTCCGCCTCCTCATATCCCAGCACATGCTGCTTGATGAGTCTTTGCACTAGTAGTATAAGCTAAAGACAGAGCCAGGCCTACAACTAAGAATCCCGACTTGACCCCTGACTACCTGGTGGACGTGGTATAATTAACCTGACTCTCCTGTGCTTCCATCTCCTCATTATAAAAGAACCTCAGAATAAACTAAGACAATGTTTGTGGTTTTGCTCCCAGTACAAAGCAGGTGCTCAATAAGTGGTTGCTATTGTTATTACTGTTACCATCACCATTACCATTTCCTCTCTCCTTATTCAAAAGGTATCAGTGACTTCCTACTGAACAGAAGATAAATGCAAACTCTGTCCCTGGTCTAGAGGTCTCTGATCTTCCCATTCCTATTCTAAAACCGATGCCAAAGCATCCCACATGCAGCTCATTGGGCCCCCTTTTGTCCCTCCATAAACCTAGTCACACATCTAGCACACAGTCAAGTTCCAAAGCCATCGCAAGATCAGAGGCCTTGCAGAATCACAATTGCCTGCGGTCCTCACACTGCCTGCTGTGCTAGATCAGTAACTGACAGCACAGGGGCTGGGCTGCCCAGCGATGCCCTGCCAATTGTCGGCGGCCATCAGAAGTGCTTGGGAGCCAGTGTTGGGCAGGAGGCAGGAGGCCACTGTCCTGAGCTCTAGCCCTGGTTCTGTGCTTATAACCTGAGTGATTATGACACAGCAACCTTGCGTCAGGGGCCCTTTTGATCTTTGCTACCGCTGAATGTGGTCAGTTTGCCGGTGTTCCTTAGGGCCTTCCCAGGGCCTGCGATTGGCCTCTGCCTTAACAGAAAACAGCAAGGAGCCCCTGGGAGGGCCAGAGGTTTGCCTTAGCATGGGGCTTCGCCTTATGATGCTCTGATGTTTGATGCCCTCCCTAGAGTCTCCCACTGATGGGCATGTCTTTTGGCTTCCATTGTCTCTACATCTTCATCCTGCCTCCTGGAACTCCTGACATTCTGTTCTCTCCAACTTGGAGCAATAACACCCTTACTGCCTCCTCTCTGCAAGTCCCAGGACAGGCCTGGTGGCCCCACTGTTGCAGATGTTGCAGGCATGACAACATGACTCAAACCACCAAGCCAATTAACAGAATCCACAGCATCATGAGAAGCTTGTAGGGCCCAGGCCTCTAGGACTAAGGTGGCTTGATGGACCTTACAGTTGATGGGTCGTGCCCAGGAGAATGGCCTGGGGCGACTGGTGACTAAGATGGGAGAACAGAGGCTTAAGAGCTGCTCTGAAGGTCTTCCAGGCCAGGGGTTAATATAACTAGAACTTCCAAGTGATGCACGTTCAACCTGGGTCTAACCCATAGGACAAGCTGGAGTTCACACAGCCAGGCTGAATGCAGGGGAGGCCATGTGACCGGTGCCACGCAATGTTGATGCCACAGGTTAACTAGGGATAAAGTCAGGCTCCCTGCCATGGCTGCCACCAGCCAATGGCTAAGGGCCCCTTGAGTTGGTGGGCCCTCCAGAAGAGTCCTGCTCTTCCCCCACTCCCTTATATCCTTTCTCAGAATGTTGTATGGGCAGCAGCATCTTTTGGGTCTTGAGTGCAATAGAAATGACATGACTATTATCATGAGGAGTTATAAAAGCCCCTATCCCCACAGGTTCATGTACACATATTATCTTGAGGAAAATATCAGACTGTGCTGTGTGCAAATATTGGTAGATGAGATCAGGTAGTTATAAGAAGTGTGCATTTGAACCATGACTCTGTCACTTACTGAGTGTATTAGTTTCTTATGGTCACTGTGACAAATTACCACAAACATAAAGGCTTAAAAACAACAGAAATTAATTCTCTCACAGTTTTGGTGTTCAGAAGTCCAGCATTTAGGTATCAGCAATCAGGGCCATACTCGTTCCCAAAGCTGGTAGCTTTTGGTGGCTCCGGGCACTCTTTGCCTTAGGCAGCATCATTCCAATCTCTGCCTCCATTTTTACATAGCCTTCTCTCTGTCTGTCTCTTATAAGGACACTTGTCTTTAGATTTACATGCCACCCAGATAATAGAAAATGATTTCATCCTGAGGTCCTTAACTTAATGAAATCTACAAAGACCCTTTCCAAATAAAGTTACATTTATTTACAAGGTGCAGGGGTTTACATTATGGATATACCTTGTCAGGGGGCACCAATCAACCCACTGTACTTAGCGGCCTTGGAAATGTCACTTAGCCTCTCTGAGCCTTGATTCCCACATCTACAAGATAGGGATAGTGATTCCTATGTTGCAAGATTATTATGAAAATTCAAGTGAATACATTTGTCACATAATAGATGCTCTCTAAATACATATTTTAATTATGCAGATTCCAACCCTGGGACACTAAGTACTCTCAGTTACATACATCTGCTGTCTCGAGGCTGTCCCCTGCCCTGGTCTTCCTTCTGTGCATCTTTGGTTTGTGTTCTCCACCTGGTTCCTCCTAAAACTCCATGCACAATGTCTTCCATAGAACTGTAGAAAACACTCATTACGTATTTTACTTATGTCATATTGTCAGGCCAGGTTGGTTTTCCCTAAGTCCCCAGGACCATGGAAGGGCCAGCAGTTAACATCTAGTCTCTACTGGCCACAGGTAAGTGCTTTACAAGTCAGACCTGGCTCCTAGAGCCAGCTCCACCAACACCGAGCTGTGTGACCTCAGCCAAGAGTCTTAACATCTCTGAGCCTCAGGTTCTTCAGCTGGAAACAAAGCCGAGGACAGCTGTCTGGTCAGCCTAGCCCAGCCTCATGCAAAGATCCACTGGGATAATGTATGACAGGGGCTGTAAAGTGCCCCACGAGTACAGGGTCTTCATCAGTATTCCCAGCTCGGGCCCAGGGAAATGGTCCCTAACTCCAGGCACCTGCTCCTCTAGACAGAGCTCAGCGCTGTCTCCCTTCTTCCTCATGGTGTCCTTCTCAATCTCCCCATTTCCTTTTCAGACCCTACTTCTAGTTCATCACCTAGGTTGAAATCTGAGGCCGCTTCCTCTGCTGGCAAAGGCTTACTCGCTCTGCCCGCTGCCTTAGCAAGCAGCCTGGTAGTGAGCGGAGATTGTGTAGAATAGGGATGTCACTTCCAGACACTCAGGCCCGCTGCCCTGTTCAGGGGCTCGCTGGTACTGCCAAGACCAGCATGACTCGGGGAGAGAGGCCCATTGTGCTGCACTGAGAGGGATGAGGCAGGGGCCCCTGGCTCCCAAGTATAAGGCAAAGAACAAGGAGACACCGCGGGTTAGAGCACTCTAGGGCCAGCTGACCTGGCTTCAGATCTCCACTCATACTTTCTAGTTGCAGGACCCGAGCAAGCTACAGAGACCCTCTGAGCCTCCTTGTCCTCATCCACAAATGGGGACGGTCGTCCTTCCTTGCAGGGCTGGTGAGGACCAGGGGTAACGACTCTGAAGCAGGCCTGTGGTACGTGGTGACCACCCTGGTGAAGAAGGCAAAGGAAAGGAAACGCACGTTTAGGAAGCAGCTCCTTTTTGCTGGCTGCTGTCCATATGCTGTTCTCATTTAATTTATGCCACCTGGGCAGAACTAAGGTGGGGACTGTGAGGGTAGGCATGCCAAGGGGCTAGTGACAGCCAGTAAGACGCCACAGCTGGAGCTGAGCCTATGGCCCCTCTGGCCCCTGTTGCCTCTCTTGCCTGTCCCCAGACAGTATGGACCCTGGTCCCAGAGGGAATACCTCATTAAGGAAGGAAAGGGTTTCTAAGTCAATCTTGGGGTTCCTTTGTGGGGTGCAGGCAGGGAAGCCGTTGGCTCATGCCACCTTCCATGCACTGTAACCTCTGAGAGTGACTGTATTATCCAGGGTTCTTCAGAGAAGTAGAACAAATAGGATATAAATAGATAGCTATAGCTACAGGCATAGGTATAGATGATATAGATATAGATGTAGATATATTAATAGTCGATCTGGACGATATAGGTGATAGGTATAGATGATATAGATATATTAGTTGTAGATATAGATGGTAGATATCGATATAGATATATGTAGATATAGATAGATGCATTGAGAGAAATTTATTATGAGGGATTGGCTCATGCAATAAGGCAGGCGGGGAAGGCCCATGAGCAGCCATCTGCAAGCTGGCAGCCCAGAAAAGCTAGTGGTATAATTCAGTCCAGTCCGCAGGCCTGAGAACCAGGAGCTCCTGTGCCTGAGGGCAGAAGACCGAGGTCCCAGCTCAAGCAGAGAGCAAACTGGCCCTTTCTCCACCGTTTTGTTATATTCAGATCCTCAATGGAATGGGTGAGGCCCACCTTCCCTGGTGAGGTTCATCTTGACTCATTCGATCAACTCAAATGTCATTTCTTTCAGAGAAGGTTCGTTTCTTTCAGAGACATTCCCATAGACACATGAGAAATCATGTTTTACCAGCTATGTGGGCATCCCTTTGCCCAGGCAAGTTGACACAAACGTTCAGCATCACGGTGGTGAAGGATCAAGAGGTCCCCATGATGGCCACAGCTGCAGTTATTTTGCTCTCCATCGAATAGCAGCCTTCAGTGGAGCCCGTCACCTACTATCCCCCAGACGCTCTCAGCCTGCTCCGTCTCTCCTCTCCTGTTTCACCACCCGCTTCTCCTCCACACTTTCTGATCCAGCATCAACCAGCTGAGCTCCTCATTGACCCGGAGCTTTCTCACCCCGCCCCTTGCATGTGCTCTGCTTGGCAGAATGGCCTCTCTGCCGCCTCCGGCCTAACCCCAACTTATCCCTGAAGACTCAGTTCAGGGGCTGCTCATACCAGGGGGACCTCCCTGGCCCCCCAGGCCTTGTGCAGAGTCTTGTCTCTGTGCTCCCACAATAATCCTGCCTGCTCATGACCATCTCTGCACTCATCACATTATGATGACATTCTTTCTCAATATTAACACGATTTGTTCTTCTCACAAGCCAGGCTCATGGTCTTCCCTGGGATCAAGGGATGCTTAGGACAGTGGTTCTTGGGGGGAAGGGAGTCAGAGGACATCTGAAGAGGTAGTTTGACATCCTGTGTCCAATCCCCTGTCACCCATGTCAGAATGGGCTGGAGGAGGGGTGTTCTGCGTGGCTGGAGGGAGACATTCACAGCACGGTTATTTTGTGAATGGCTCCCATGTAATTCTGACTTAGGATTTGTCTCTCACCCTAATCCTTGCTTTGGGCCAGGCCACTGAGCTGTGCAGGGAGAGAGAGGAACGGCCCTCGATCCATAGACTTTTGGGAAAACCAAGGGGCTTGAGATGGGGGAGCCACCTATGAAACTATCATTAGCACATGGACACTGAATTTGATTAGAGCGATGGGGAAGAAGGGTTGGTGTCTGGGAAAGAGAGTTGGTATGAAGATGAGGCACCTCTTGGGGTTCCCTCCTTGCTTGTATGAAGACCTCCTTAGGGTAGGGTGACCAGACGTCCCGCTTTTGGCGGGACAGTCCCGATTTTTAACAATTTGTCCCACGCCCCACGGCGTTTTAAAAATGTCCCGATTTTGGGAAAGAATGCACGACAAGCTAGGGAACGGCGGGAGATAGACCACATTTTTAATCAAGAACCCCCTCCCCCCCGGTCAATGGTGTCCCGCTTTACCAATGTTAAAATCTGGTCACCTTCGCTTAGGGTAATAACCTGTCAAGGGTAAAATACTCTCTTTTTCTTAGATTTGTGACAGTGCCCTGAGCTGGTGACAGACCTACTGTGTGACTTTCAGTCAGCTTCAGCTCTCACATTCCAGAAAACATGACCCTCGCTGGTAAGTACAAAATCATTTATGTGGTGGGGGCAATGAGACAGGGTATTTCTGTACACGCATGCATGTACTTACACACACACAGAAATAGATAAAAGTCTGACAGGAATTACAGTGAAGGGTCCACATCAGTTCTCTCGAGGTGATGGGTGGGATCGCAGCTGAGGTCTTCCTCGTTCTGCTCCTCTGTGCGTATGTGTGTTTAAAAAGTATTTACAATGCGCATGTATTATTTTTGCAGTTAATGTTGTTAATTTGTAAAAGAAAACAAAGGGGGAGAATGTGGGGACATGGTGCTGGGTGTTAGCGGAAAGAGGCTATGCTTTAAAAATAGGAGTTCTGGCCCCAAGGCTGTGGGGTGGGGGCATGCCAGGAACACAGTGCCAGGGTGGGGGTGGGTTGGATATGAACACATTAGCTCTGATCATGACTGTCTGGTTTTCAAATCCTTACCAGACTCAGAAAGACTCTAGAGCAAGCTTGCTCAACCTGTGGCCCATGGGCCAAATGTGACCCAGGATGGCTTTGAATACGGCCAACACAAATTTGTAAACTCTCTTAAAACACGATGAGATTTTTTGCTACTTTTTTTTTTTAAGCTCCCTGGCCATTGTTAGCGTTACTGTGTTTTATGTGTGGCCCAAGACAATTCATCTTCTTCCAATGTGGCCCAGGAAGCCAAACGGTTGGACACCCTGGACTAGATACTGGTAGCAGTACTGCTGTAGCCCTTGTGGACGCCAGCGCCCCCTGGCTGTGACCACTGTATTGGGAAGGTCAGGGAAAGCTCACAGCCTGACCTCGCCACCCAGTGAAGGGTGAGACCATAGGGCTGAGGTTGACCTTCTTTACTTTTCAGGGAGGCACTGCCAAGTACTTGGGGGTAAAATGAAGTGTGGGTTTCCTGCACGCTGAAGCAAAAGACATGGAAAACCTTGGACTGAGTCCAAGATGCCAGGCTAGGGCGAAGGCACTGGTACTTGGGGTCTTTATCTGGGCATTTTGCATTGGGCACCAGGCAGGAAGACAATATACTAGGGAAAAGGTGGGGTGCTCTGGAAGGCTCAACTTCTAGTTGGTGACTGAAGTGGGTCTGAATCACACACAGGAATCCTAAAAAGGGTCTCCAGGGGCAAAGGGGGCTGGGTCGCCAGCCAAAGGGCAGGTCTGGGGGCCTCTGTAGAAGCCGAGGCTGAGACTAGAAGGAAGTGTCCATTGTCACCTGCCGGCTATTTCCACAGCCTACAAGGAGAAGATGAAGGAGCTCCCACTGGTGTCCTTGTTCTGCTCCTGTTTCCTGGCCGATCCCCTAAATAAGTCATCCTATACATACGAAGGTAAGTGAGAGCTGCAGGGGGGAGAGCAGTGTGTGGCGGGTCCCTGTGGCTTGTAGCCATGAGTACAGCGCCCCCACCCCAATTTCCTGACTCTCTCCTCACATCACCTTTCCTTTCCCAGAGCCAGTGAAACAGTGGCCCTGATTCTGAGGGGGTAAGCGCCCTGTGGAGGCAGGTGTGGGCTGGGCCTGGGGCAGAAGGCAGCAGCTGAAGGTCTGAATCAGACCCTCTGCAGAGGGCTCTTGAGCTTCGCTTTTGTTCATTCACGTAACAATGGATGCTATGGGGATGCAGAGGTGACACAGAGATTGTGGCCTTGGGGAGCACCTAGACTAGGAGACAAGACAAGTGCAAGCCACTAGATTCCCTGGTCCCCAAGTCTCCTCAGGGACAGTCTAGAGGTGGGAAGAGGACTTCCACCCTCAGCATCCCGAAGAAGCCCTGTGGTAGTTATGCTGACAGGGTCCCCGGACACCGGGTCCCAGGATGCTGACAGGGAGCACTGGATGCCCATGTCCACTTAGGGCTGGCCGGGGCACAGGCCACCGGTTCATGTCCTGGGTGTTAAAAGGAAGGGATGGGTTTGGTCTGGACATGAGAGATGGAGGTGCTCGGGTTCCCTGAGATTGTTTTCTTCTGTTGTTTAGGCTGGTGTGGGAGACAGTGTAGGAGAAAAGATCAAAGCCAGCGGAAAGACAGTGCTGACTGGAGAGAAAGAAGAGAGCAGGGTAGGAGGGAGAGGGGGAGAAGTGGCATCAGGCTGAGCCATCAGGCTGGTAGTGGGATGAGGAGTGGACGGGTGGTGGGTGGTGGTGGGTGGTGGGTGAACACACCTGTCTTGGCCACCATAGATGACAATTTGAGCAAGAGCTCAGTTATGAGAGGAGCCTTGTGGCAGAAGCAAAAGCAGTTGCTACGGCCGTGATGAGAAATCACGTGTCCTGGGACCCTACCCTTGGAGCCTGAGACCTCACTGTGGGTACCAACTCCTCCAGCTCCACCAGGGCCCATTGCCCTCGGGTGGCATGTTCAGGAAAGACCCAGAGCCCTGCTCACTGGTCTGCCTTGGGGACCTCCCACGTATGTGTGCATGCTTTGCGGGTGCTCGTGCAGTGTGCAGGGGGTGAGCTGCCCGTTCTTGGCTCTCTGCAGCAGACACAGTGGACCTGAACTGGTGCGTCATTTCTGACATGGAAGTCATTGAGCTGAACAAATGCACCTCCGGCCAGTCCTTTGAAGTCATCCTGAAGCCGCCTTCCTTTGATGGCGTGCCCGAGTTCAATGCCTCCCTACCCAGACGGCGAGACCCATCGCTGGAAGAGATACAGAAGAAACTAGAAGCGGCTGAGGAGCGAAGGAAGGTAAGTACCAGCCTTTCTTCCTTCCAGCTCAGCGGGAAGAGTGGAAGCTGGAGAAGACACGTGGTGGCCTGAGCTGCGTCAGGTGACCACCAACCTGTAGATACTGAAATAGCACCTCCTGGGGTCTGAGGATCGAGTCCTAGCCCTGGCCTGTGGGGACCCATGTGCTGAACTGGGGTGAGCTTCCCATGTGGGAGGCCCCTGGTTTGGTTCCCACCCTGCACAGCCCCGCGCCTGCCTGTGTGGAATGAAACCATGTCGAAAACTAATGACATACAACTGCAGAGACTGCTCTGAGCCCTCCCCCTTCTCTCTGTCATGCTGTCTTTCTCTCTGTGTCAAAAACAATAAAATAAATCTGAAAGAAAGAAAGAAAGAAAGAAAGAAAGAAAGAAAGAAATAGCACTTCCCAGAGGATGAGGCGCCATTGAAGAACTAAATGTCCTTCACCTCTAGAAGCTCACAGTTCCGTTAGGAGGATAAGGCACTGCTCTGTGTACCTCCAAGCAGTGGCCTTGCATCCTAAGACATGACAAACAGTAAAATTTAATCTAGACCATTAAGAAAGGGCTCCTTAACTGGTGCAGGGGGAAAAAGATCATGCTGTGGTATACTTCCACACGCACAGCGTGCCTGCCATGTTGCCTACTGATTCTTTACTGCTCAGCCCTGACCCCATCTTTGTGTAAGCTTCTCTTCATCTTTCAAGAAGAAAATAGCCTGCTCCTCCTTGAGTCGCTTTAGTATTCCTGTTTACCTCTTAAGACATATGTCACATGCTAGTCTGGGTTGGAGTTAATTATGTCTGTCCCATCTGTACTATATTTTTTCTTTCCCACGCTGTTAGAATAGTGCCTGGTACATAGTATATGGTCACTTAATATTTGTGAATGAGTGAATGAATGATGGCAATGAGAAAAAAGAGAACTGATGGTATGGTGGGAGAACCCAGGAAGTCTCCTTGCTTCCTACCCATGGACCAGGGACCCAGCTCGGGAGGGGTGTGTTCTGGGTGTGGGGCTTTTAAGTCGCCATGGTAACAGTTATCCTGGTATGCTCACCATCAAGGGTCTCTTTCTCTCCTTTGTGCTTCCCTAGTACCAGGAAGCTGAGCTCCTGAAACACCTGGCGGAGAAACGAGAACACGAGCGGGAGGTGATCCAGAAAGCCATTGAGGAAAACAACAACTTCATCAAGATGGCTAAAGAAAAACTGGCGCAGAAGATGGAATCCAATAAGGAGAACCGGGAGGCTCACCTTGCGGCCATGTTGGAACGGCTGCAAGAGAAGGTAAGTGGGCTCAGATCAGACAGAAGGCTCCTGGGACACCCTCTTCCTTCTGTGGCAAGCATAGGGACCTATATCTCATTTCAGGGACCAAGTAGCCTCCGCAAGAACTGAAATATTTCTGTCAGACAGGGTCCTTAACGAGTTCCAAGGGATGGTTTGGGAAATCATAGACAAGAAACACAAACTGAGCTTTGGAATTCCCTGGGGGATGTGCTGCACAGCGACACAATTGCAATTTCTTATTGTCTCAGGGCGATTAGACCTCTTATCGTCTAGAGAAAGCCTGCCTAATTCAAGGGAAGAGAGATAAAAAAAAAAGCAGGTGTACGCTCCTGGCTTCATCTTTAAATGGACCGATTCCATTCATGGGAAGATGCCGCCTTGAGCTCTTGGCTCTAAGCCAAGGGCCTGATGAGCTGAGTTGCCCATTGAGCAGGAAGCATGATTCTCTCCAAACCTCTTGATAGGGACGGAGGGAGTCACGGGTCTTTACAATTTGCTGCCTCTGGTCTATAAACCAAATGGTGTCACCTAAATATGAGCAACGCGAGAGACAGGTTGGTCCCATGTGCCCGCAGCATAGCAGCCCGTGCTGCTGAGAACACTCTGGCCTCATTTCCCACATCTCAAGGCTGCCCCAGTTTCTCCTGCAGCTCCTGGGAGAGCTCCAGCTCTGTGTTTTATTTCCAGGAGCCGCCTGCTGCGCGGTGACCCCCCGGGACCCGATCGGTGGCCTCGTCCCATGGTGAGCAGCGTGGTCCCCGCTCCTTCCTGTCCATCCACCTAGAGCCTCAGGCCCTTCAAAACAGTTGCTACTAGAAAGATCTGGTTTCCTCACAGGGGATCTGAATGTGGTGTAGGCCCTGCAGCTGGCCGGCATGGGGCAGCCCCTTTTCTCATATGCTCCCTCCTTCTGGGAGCTGCAAGGTGTCCACCAAGTATCAGACGGAAGAGAAGTGCTCTGGGTCTGGGTTCCGGTTTCCTTGGTTATTGAGGGTTTGCTAGGAGCAAACACTTGCAGAGAAAAATCTGGGTTTGTGATAGGATGGGGCATGGACTCTCAGGCCAAGCCCAAAAGAAATAACAGAGGATAGCGCCGTGATATGGTATTTGCAGGACTGCAAAACGCTTCCATTTCGTCATACCCCTAGCTTCACAACTAGTCCAGGAGGTAGTAAGCAGGAGAGGTGTTACCCTCATTTAACAATGAGGAAACCATGTCGGAAAAGGTCAAATGGCTTGCTCAAGGTCACACAGCCAGCCATGAGGTCATGGAAGTGGGACTAGAGCTCAGTTCTTTGGCTAGGAGTCCAGGTGACTCTTTCAATACTTGTGGAAGGAAGACCAGCCCATAATCATCCTGCCAGCCTTTTGTCAGAGCTGTGGCCATTGGAGGTCAAGAAAAGGGAGTCCAGAAACCCAGGTTTTGTCCCGTGAGCTCATCTGGGCGTCGAGGTAGACTCCCAGGTGGAGAGATTGGGAAGGCCCACACTCTGGGGCAATAGCTTTGGAGGTCAGGTAAGACTCCAAGAAGCAAGACTGCAGAGCAGACATTTGAGTGGGCATCTCTCTTCCGGGATCTTGACCTCTATTCACCCTTCCCTACCGGAAAGCAGGAGGTAGAACAAGATGGGTGTGTGGTTTCAGCCCTGCCTCAAGCCAGGTCCACCCTCAACAATACCTCTGTGTCAGTATTTGTGTGGGTCCCTGACCACCTGCATCAGACTCATCTGGTGTCTTTAACACTAGGGCTCCGTGGACCCTACCCCTGACCTAGTCACACTGGCTCTCTAAGGATGGCGTCTGAGGACCTTCATTGTAACAAGCTTCCTAGGCCATACCGATACAGAGCAAGGCTGAGAACCACTGCCTTAGAGGTGCCATTCCCCACACTTTCCCAGGGCCGTGAAAAGTTCTAGGCCTCTCCAGGGACTTATTTGTAGTTTAAGGTATATCCTGGGAACCTGGACCGCCTGAGGGGTCCAGGCTAAGTCTTGAACTTTGGATGTGATGATATTTGGATAGATGTCAGGGTCTGGCACAGACAATACTTATTAAGCACCTGCCACGTGCAGGCACCACAGGAGATACAAAGAAAAACAAGGCATGCTTGCTGCCCACAAGGAAGTCACCCTGGAGAGGGCCTGGATACACAATGACTAAGACATAATGTAAGGCAGACCATGTGAGGTGAACACTAAAATCGCAGACTTCGAAAGGCAATGAGCTTCCCAGATATGCCTGTTTCGTTCAACACCAGAGCCCTGAGGCTGATCAGCGCAGTGAGTTTGTCAAGGTCACAGCTGATGAGCCTTTGAAGTCAGACCCCATCATTTGACTTGATGCTACTACGAAAGCAAAGAGGGTTCTCTTAATACACTTATAAAGAAAGCTCACCTTTTGGAGTTGGACATTGCCAAACAGCCTTCAGTCTGTTTATACTTTAAGAGCCCTCATCTTTCACCAAGGGGGTGAGAGAACTCTCACAAGGACATGGACAAGTAACGCAGCAGCCAGGTTGCATGTGTGTCACGGGGACACGTGCACTGAGGCCTGTCGGTTCTGCCTGTTCCTCCGGCAGCTGCACACAGTGACTCCTGTTTTTGTTTTTGTTTTTAATATTATATTTTATTGTACTCCTGTTAAGTCAAGCAGCAAGTTCAGTGCAGGCCCCAGGATGGTCAGGGGAGGGAGGGAGCGGCTGGGGGGGGGCCCTAGGCTTGCTGTGAGGGGAGGGGGAGTCTCCCACAGGAGGCCCCCCATCAGTGAGCTCCCTGGAGCCACAACAGTGGGCTCAATGGCCTGCCTCCTGCCAGTCTCACCTGCCACCTTCTGCCCCTTCTCAGGACGCCTTGAGACTCAGCTCTTCATTTCCAGTGGCGGCCATTCTTTGGGTTCCCTCAGTCTCCCCTTATCCCCTGGGTGTGACCTGCCCTTTTCCCTCCCTTCCCTGCCAGGACAAGCACGCGGAAGAGGTGCGGAAAAACAAGGAGCTGAAGGAAGAGGCCTCCAGGTAAAGCCCAGAGGCCAAAGAAGTTTCCAGAACAGCCGGACAGCTGCAGCAGCTCCACGGTTCCCGAGGCAGCCTCGCCCGCCGCCGGCTGCTCGCCCAGCTCTGGGGTTTGGGGGGAGGGGGGTGGCCAGGGGCGTTCCCTCTGCTTTTGGTGTTTGTACATGTAAAGAATCGACCCGTGAAGCCATCCTATTTGTTTCTGGGGAACAATGATGGGGTGGGAGAGGGGAGAGGAGAGAGATGGGGAAAGGGAGATGGAGAAGGACTCACGGATGGGGCGACCCTGCCCCCCCCCCCCCCCCCCCCCCCCCCCCCCCCCCCCCCCCCCCCCCCCCCCCCCCCCGCAAACTCAGGTCAAGCCCTCGGCTTCTCTGTAGCAGGAGTGTCCAGGCACCATGTGGAGGGAACCTGAAAACGGAGTGAAAGGCCCGAGTCCTGGGTGCAGCAGGGGCTGCAGGGGGTGGCCGGGGGGTGGGGGGCCCAAGGTGTGCTTCAGCCCTGCCACAGGAGGGATGAGTTCTGAGTGTGTATGTGTAAACCATCATCTTTTGATCATCATGACCAATGAAACATTTCCTCCAAGTCTCCAGTTCTTTATTTCCTGGATTGGTCTTTTGGGTGATGGATAGAGTGCTCTTGAATTTGGTGACCCTTTTGGTCCTTAGTTTGAGCCTAAGAGCATCTGAGATGCTGGGCGAGGGGGGGTAAAACTTGTCAGCCCCCAGATGCATAGGAAGAAGGAAGTCCTCATGCTGGGAGTGTGGGATTCTAGGTGGTCACAGGAAGTGAGTGAGAAAATAAAATGTTAGCAGAAAGAAGAGGGAGTCCTGGCGGTACAACAGTCACTTTATTCAGAATGCCAATCATGCTTGAGAAAGGAGTGTCCCTCCTCTTGCCCCCTGGGAACAGGAGTGGGGGCAGCCTGTGGGGATAGGGTCCCGGGCACCTCCCCACCTTGCCTGCACTGTGTAGTTTTGTACAGCTATGTAAATAAACCATTTGGTGTTACCTCCCCCCCCCCAAAACACACACACCAGTGGTGCTACATCTTAGCTTCATGTTAGAATGGAATAACAGGAGAGGTCAGAAGTGATGATGATGATGATGATGATAGCAGCTAACCCTTAGACGGCACGTATCTGGATGTCTGGCAATTTTCTGGACTTACATATTATTATCTCACTTAATCCTCACAACAAGCCTGCACAGTAGATACTCTTATTATCCCATTTTGCAAACAAGGAAAATGAGGTATAGGAAGGTTAAGGAACTTGTCCAACGCCACACAGATATAAAGTGAGAGAACGAGATTTCAGTTCCGGTGGTGTGCTCTCAGAGTGCACGTTCTTAGCCACTGCGCTGTGCTGCTGCTGCTTCTCGACACCTTCCAAACTGGGCTGTGTGTCCTAGGAAAGTGTTTCTTCAACTGCGGGTTGTGGCTTTGCATTGTGAAGTCAACTTAGTGGGTGTCACCCAACTTTAATTTTTTTTTAATGAAATAGGACAAAACAAAATATCAAAGTGATCCCAGGCAATAATGGAAGTAATTGTTTTATGGAAATTGTGCCACCATTTTATATTTGTGTGTGTATGTTCTAGGTCAGTGGTCACAGCATAAAATGTATTTTTTACTGAGGAGTGCAACAAAGCCCTTTGAAAGTCGCTGCCCTAGAATGACCGTGATGCCCAGAGCAATAGGCCCAGGGACTAATAGGAAGCTGCTGCACTTGAGAAAGTGAGAAGCTGTAGCCACATCATCAAGAACTATCTGCTTCTGAGTAAAAGGAGACAAGAGTGTCCTCAAGGGCCTAGTCCCACAAATTTACCCCATCAGCGTCTCCATCCTCCCAATGGATATACCCAAGGCCAGGAGGAAGGTCCATTCCCCCAACTCTCCCACCAAACTCCTGCACATACCATTCATTCTCTGATAAACCACATTGCTCTAAACCTCCATTCTTTGCATATACAGTTCCCTTGCTTGGGTTTCTCTTCCCTGCCTGGTTGAATTCATTCCTGCACATTCTTTTAGACCCAGCTCAGACATGAATTAATACTTTGGGTCCTCTTACATGTGTTGATTACTGTGTAATTATTTGTTTACCTACATTACCTATATTTGTTCACCTCACCTGTTCGACCTAGAGTTCCTTGAAAACAGGAACCAGTTTTATTAATCTTTGTGTCCCAGGCAGTGGCCGCTCCAGAATTTCTGTCCAGGATGGGATTAGTGGGAGCAATCTGGTAGAAAGAAAGGCAGGGGTACTTATCTTGAAGCCTCATATTTATAGCCCTTTACTGAACCACTGTGCATAAGACCTAGCAAATACTATCAATGGCACATATCAAAGAATGGAGGCGGTCGATCCAGGACACTAAGACTCACCACTAAGACACCCCAAGCCCCACTCATCCTCAGTGCCTGGCTGAGAACTCCAATTATGTGCTCAGCATGGGGCTAGCTTCTAAGTGTTAAAAAGCAATCCCTCTGTATCCCAACTGGCATGTAAAGAGTCTACACACCGGTTAGGATACCTATGAAATGAACAAGGCAATGTTTCTTAAATTTTAGTTTCTTTCAAAATCTTTCTGAGAGCTTGTTAAAATGTACATGTCTTGGCTTTCGGTGTTTGTAAATCAAAATAATTGACCAGGCTTATGGAAATATTATCTTTTGAGGCTGTTGCCTTCGAATCTACATTTTAACAAGCCATTCTCCAGGTTTTTAGGGGCCAATCGTGAACAGAGTTTGAGGAGTTCTGTACAATTAAGAACTAAACCACAGGCACTATCTCCAAGGTCGCTGCAAATTGGAGTCGTTGGAGTAGCCTTCATGGAGTGGGCAGCACTTGAGCTGAGCCTTTAAGGATGAGCAGACTTTGAACAGAGGAAGGGGAAGGCGCAGGAGGGTGTGGCTGGAGATGTGTTGGGAGCCAAGAGCATTGGGCAGTAGCTGCAGACAAAGTGAAAGAATTCATCATCTAGGAAGAATATACAAAGAAAAGACTCTTGGGATTTCCTTGATGATGTGGCAAGATGAGGAACTGGGGCCAAGATGGGCAGATTGAAAGAACAGCATGTTTTAAGTCCTCAAACCCCAAACCTGTGATTTTCAGTGGGGAGAAATGTCGCCCCCATCGGGCATTTTTTCATTAACTAAAGATGTAGGCTCAGTGGATTTCTCACATGGAAAAGTGAAATGTATTACAACAAAACAAAAGAGATTGGAAACACAAAATGAAAGAGTACTGTTGTAAGGGTCTTACACTATAAGTGATGTGGTATGATATTGTTTGAAGGCAAAATGAGGTAAGGTGAGGATGTATATTGTGAGCCTGAGAGCCACACCTAAAATAGCAACGACAAAAACAAGGAAGATGACAACCACAAAGACAAAGAGGTATGTAGCTAATAAACTAGGTGTAAGTCTGAAGATAAATGCAATATTTAAAAAAAGTCCAATCCAAAACAGGACAGGAGAAAGGGAACAAAGAAAAAAAATGGGACAAATATGAAACAAATAGCAAGATAGCATATTTACTTCTAACCATATTGATCATTTTCTTTTCAGTTTTTTTGAGATATAACTGCCATACAACACTGTAAAAGTTTATACATAGTAACTTGAGTTACATATACTGTGAAGTGATTACCATAAGTTTAGTTATCATTCATCATCTCGTATAGATACATACACGGTCCGGCAGAAGTAACGCTATGTCAAAAGGCTTGCTTTGTCTCGCACGAGATGGACAGCAATTTGAACATTTCATCTAAAATGTCATATAGTGTGCTTGAGTGTGATGTCGTTATGTAACAGAATTACATGCTTATGATTTTGTAATAAAACCAGCTCATTAAAAAAAGGGTGTTATCTCTGCTGGGGCATTAGTTCTGCCAGATCATGTATGCTGTACTGATAATTACATTAAATTCAAATGGTTTAGATTTAATTTAACTTAGTTCTATTAAATTAAGATTGTTTAAACACTCCCATGTAAAGGCATAGACTGTCACATTGGATAAAAATGCAAGATCCTATAACTTATTAGATACAAATAACCCACTTTAAATATAAGCACAATGATAGTAAAAGTAAAAGAATGAATAAAAATACATCACGCAAGCACTAATCGAAAGAAAGTCAGAGTAACCATATCTGTATCAGACAAAGTAGACTTCAGAACAAGAATTATTGTCAGGCATAAAGGAATCAATTCATCAAGAGAAAACAATAATTCAAAATGTATGCATATCTAATGACAGAGCTTAAAATACATAAGGAAAAAATTGATAGAACTGAAATGAGAAACAGTTGACCAACTTGACCAACTAGAAGGTTCTATCCAACAGTAGCAGAATATATATTCTTTTTCAAGTACATATAAAATTTATCAAGATGAACTATATTCTGGGTCATAAAGCAGGTGTCACAAAATTCTAGAGGATGGAAATGATACAAGATAAATTCTCTGACCCTAGTGGAATTAAACTAGAAATTAGTAACACAGAGATATCGGGAAAATCTCCCAGCATTTGGGAATTAAATAACACAATCTAAATAACCCACAGATGTAAGCATAAATCACAAAAAATAAAAATATTTTGAACTGAATGAAAACAAAAATACAATATATCAAAAACTATAGCATGCAGCTAAAATAAATATCTAAAGAGAAATTTGTATCTTTAAATGTCTATATTGGAAAAGAAGAAAAATCTCAAATCAATAATCTAAGGTTCCACTTTAAGAATTTAGAAAAGAAAGAATAAATTAAACCCAAAGTAGCTGGAAAGAAAACATGTGATAAGAGCAGAAATCAATGAAATTAAAAACAGAAAGAAAATAGAGAATTATTTCTCTGGATGAAGATATAAAAACTACAGTGCCCTGTGGATAATGGTGAGTTTGGCTTCCTCGAAAGTGTTATGCAGAGTAATGTTTCTCAAACTGGGCACATGATACGTAGGGATATGCAAAGTTACAAGATAACAATTGCACATCTTCCTAGAGGATCACTTTGATTTGAAAGTTAGGGGGAAATGTTATAATAAATATAAAAATTAAGTACAATACAAACATGTAACTGGATTTTTTTAGTGTAGTATAAAGATACAATGCAAAATTTGCCCTCATAATCATTCTTAATTGTACAGTTTGGTAGTGCTAATTATATTTACATTGTTGCAAAAGAGGTATATAGAACTTTTTCATCTTGCAAAACTGAAACTTTATGCCCATTAAACAACTTCCCTTTCCCCTTCCTCCCAGTTCCTGGTAACCAGCATTCTACTTCCTGTTCCTATGACTTTGACTACTCTAAGTACCTCATAGAAGTGGAATCATACAGTATTTATCTTTTCTGGCTAACATTTCACTTTGCATAATGTCATTAAGTTTCATTCATATTGTAACATGTGACAGAATTTTCTTCCTTTTTTTTTTCAAAGATTCACTTTTACTGTTTTTGACAGAGTGAGAGATACAGAGACAGAGACAGAGAGAAGAGGGCGGGCCCAGAACAACCTCCACAGTTGCACACCACTCGTTTCTCCACATAGTTTCATTCCACAGGTGGGAGTGGGGCTGCACAGGGCAGGAACTGGGCCTGGGTCCTCACCCCGGTGAGAACTGAACTGGCACATGGGTCCACACCAGCCGGGGCCGGGACTTGATCCCTGGTCCCCGGGGCCACAAAGCGAGCGCCCAACCCACTGAGCCATCCCGGCTTCCCCATCCTTCCTTTTTAAAGGTGAATAACATTCCATTGTATGTATATACAACATTTTGTTTATTCATTCATCTATTGATGGACACTTGGGTTGTTTCCACCTCTTGGCTAATGTGAATAATGCTGATATGAACATGAATATATAGATATCTCTTCAAGACCTTTCCTTTAATTCTTTTGGGTATAGATCCAGAAATGGAATCACATAGTAATTCTGTTTTTAATTTTTTGAGGAACTGTTATATTGTTTTTCATAGCAATGGCAAAAATGTGCACAGATTTTTTTTTTTTAAGGAAAAAATAAAGGCTTCTAGGAATTCACTTGCTTATAGGAGGCTGTCGCTCTATCTATACCTCCCACACCTGAAGGATCAGATTTCACTCTTCTTTAACATTAGGATCACCTGTGGAAAAGTTTGGGAAGTCCTGGTATAGTGATTAAAAACACGACCTTTAGAATCAGTGCCAACTGGATTTCTGAATAGCAGATTTGCTACTAATTACCTTTGTGACTCTTGGTAAGTGACTAAATCTTTTGAAGTCTTAGTTATCTACCTGCAAAATGAAGTTTCAATAATTAGGATAGCTAAAATGATTAGCACAGTGCCTGGCACACAGAAATGCTCAGGAAATAGTAACTCATGCTATTCTGTAATTGTTCTCTGTAATGACACTGAAGTCTGTTTTCTCTTAATCATGATAGTATTCGCATAATATCTTTCTCAAGATATATTTTTAAATGTCTATCATGTTTACTCTTACTTCTCTTCAGGTAAACTTTCCATGTATCTACAATAATTACTTGGATGTGATATTTACAATTTCTTGAATTTCTTTGATTTTGTTATAGATATTTTCTAGTTGGTCTATATTGCTCTTAAAAAGTGGTGGTCAAGGATGCTGGGATAGCTCAGCAGGTTGAGAGTTTGCTTTGCAACCATGAGGTCTGGGGATCAAATCCTGGCTCTGGCTTGTGCAGCCCCATATGTTGAACTGCAGTTCATATAGTTCATATAGTTACAACTGGTAACTATAGCTAGTGTGGTCCCCACCAGTTTGGTTCCCACCCTGCGCGGCCCCACATCCACCAGTGTGGAATGAAACTCTGTCACAACTAATGATGGCAACAATGGAGACTGCTCTGGGTTCTCTCTCTCTCTCCTCTCAAACAATAAGATAAATTAAAAAGCAAACAAACAAACAAACAAAACCTGATGCTCACTCTCATGTACTGCTTTTGTGAATCTGAATGGGTACAGCCATTTTAGCAAAACATTTGGCAGTATATAGCATGACCGTTTAAAATGTAGGGGAAGCCGGGATGGCTCAGTGGGTTAAGCGCTCACTTTGCAGCCCTGGGGACTGAGGATCAAATCCTGGCCCCGGCCCATGCGGACCCATATGCTGAACTGGGGTGTGCCCCAGTTCAGTTCTCACCGGGGCGAGACCCCGGCGCAGTTCCTGCCCTGTGCAGTCCCGCACCCACCTGTGGAATGAAATTATGTGGAAAAACGAATGATGTGCAACTATGGAGACTGTTCTGGGCCCTCCCCCTTCTCTCTATCTCTGTCTCTGTATCTCTCTCTCTATCAAAAACAATAAAAATAAATCTTAAAAAAAAAAAGGATGCCCATAGCCACTCACTGATTTAGTTACTCTCTTTCTAGAAATTTATTTTAAAGAAATATTCTGAAATACAAAGATTTATGGATAATAGTGTTCATCAAAGTGTTAATATAATATAAGATGCAGCCATTGTGAATATCTAGAAACAGGAAAATAAATTTAAAAGTATGAGACTGTTCTACAATAGATATTTATGAAATTTTTTAATATTATAGGGAGCTTGATTTAGCAACCTATTTGAAATAAAAATAACATTATTATACAATTTTAAGTTGGAAAATACAATGTCAAATTATGTGTAATTCAATAATTCTCAACCCTATGAAATTATATGCTAATTTATGTTAAATGCTAACTTAACATAATGCTAATTTGTGTGTTGAGTTTTTCATTCTATTGCGATCTTATTATGTGTTAGGTATTGTGCAAGGTTCTGAGGACACAATTTAATTACAATTAAAATTCTTATTGTAAAACATCTTGCAATCTAGATGAGATAGAATTTTCACATTGTGACGTCATATAATAAAAGTACTATATGTTTTAAGGGCGTAGAGCAGAGGGAAGGCTTCATATGCCAGAGATAGGGGAAGCGGAGGGGGGAAGTGGAGGTGCACAGAAGAATGACGTGTGAACTGACTTTGGGAAGGTGGCTAGGAGAAGGCCAGGCAGGCAGAGGATGGGGAAAAAGGGTGGAGGAAGGGAATGGAGAACCTCCCTGACAGAACAGCCAGCCCAAAGGTGGGAATGCCGTGTGGCATTCTGGAGTGGCAAGTAGCTCGCTGAAGCAAGGACTGATGGTAATCAGGAGGTCTGAAGCTGGAGGTAGAAGGATTTGACAAGGTCTAGACTCTTCACGTGGCCAGGATGGGTGAAAGTTAAGGAGTGTGGGTTTGGTCCTGTTGAGTGTTCAGGAGGATTTGAAGCAGGATAGCAATGCATTTGTAACTGAGAAGGTCATTCTGATAGCGAAGAGGAAGGAACTGTGGCCAGAAGTAAGGAGGCCGATAGGGAAGGTATAGGGAAAGTATAGAAGACCAGATGAGAGCCTGAACTAAGAGTGTGATGGGAAGGGGCTAGAGGAAAGGGTTGAAACAGGAAGAATCAACAGAATTTGGTGACTGAATGGAGAGATTTCCAGGTTTCTGGCTTGAGCAGGTGGGCAGAAGGTGGCCTATCATTAAGATGGGAGTGTGGAGGAGGGGGAATTTCTATAGGGAAGAATTCAGTTTGGGGCATTGAATTAAAGATGTGATTTCTTTAAATAATATAACTAAGCTGATTTCTCTACTATAGTTAAGTTACATAACATAACACCATTACAAAGTAATGGGTCTTGGTGTTTAATAACCCAAGCAATCCTTTAAAAGTAGACATAGGCAATCTCAAAAGCAGTGATGGCGATAATATTCTAACATATGATTGAGTTAAATTTAAGTCATAGCTATGAAAATATATGCTTGAATGTAGAGTAACTATTTAATGCTAAATGGATTGCACATTAATTTGCCTTGAACATAACTTGACATAAAATTATCATGTCATTGTAGTTGCAGGGAGTCTGTTTCATGAGTATGTGTTTTACTTGCATAATGAAACTTTAGATAAAGACTCTATACTTCCCAACCTCTCCTAGGTGTTGTCAGCTATTGATTTCTAGCCAGGAAACTAAAATAATACTCTATACTTCCCAACATTCCCTATTGCTGTTTTGTCAGTTTACTAATTTCTGGCCAGGAAGTAGAAATAGTACATCTGGTTTCCAGGAACTGGTTTTAATTAGAGGGGTATGCTCTTTTTCTCCTGTTGCATTCAATGAGAGTATGATGGCTGGAGCTGGAGCAACCACTTTGGATCCTGAGGTAAAGATGGGGAAATGGGTACATGTAGGGGCACAAAAGGGTGGCAGAACCTGGATTCCTCACACTATGGTCACCAAACCTATGTATCAAAGAGAAATAAACCCATTTTTTTTTTTTTTTTTTTTTTTTTTTTTTTTTT
>PVKE010002903.1:0-77277 GCA_004027555.1 Craseonycteris thonglongyai
GATAATGATACACATGTTTGCGAGCGACTATCCGTGCTATTGTTGCTTTCTAAAAATGTGCCTCTTTTCTGTAGGCTTGCGTTTCAAAAATGTTTACTCGTCTCTTACAAGGCAAGTTAATAAATAATATTCCGTGCCTGCACTAAACATTTCGTGGAAGAGCTGCAGCCAAGGAGTCAAAGAGCCGCATGCGGCTCGCGAGCCGCGGTTTGCTGACCACTGCCCTAGCAGACAGCATCAGGTGTGTGTGTGTTCTCTCACAACTTCCTCTGTAGCATCAGAACAGTCATGCAGGACAATAAGTTATATTCATATTCAGACATTGAGGGTTCAATGACATCTCACTGTGCTACCACTAAGACACTCATGAGGAGAAAGATGAGTTCATAGGAGGTTAAAAAGAGAAAAAGAAGGAAATGAGGAAATAAATTAAAAATAGGAAGGCAATGGAGACCAGCCACAGGATAACAGAGACAGAATACCACGATAGCTCACGGGTTGAGCACGTGCCTCGAAATCAATGAGGTCCGGCTTTCAGTTCCCAGCTCCAGCCTGGGAAACCCCTTATGCTGAACTGCAGCACAGCTGGCCCAGCAGTGAAGGTTCTTGCCTCCCATGACGGAGGCCCCCAGTTCCGTCCTTGCCCCGTACCGCCTGACACCCACCTGTGTGATAGAGATAAAGGAAATCCTAAATGCAGAAAAATTCCGACTCAGAAAACTCTAAATATTTCTTTAAAAACCTGTTATCACTGTTATCTATTTCTTACCCATGTCTAACTTAAACCTCAATCAGTACAATTTAAGATTATGTGATTTTGGAGAGTACTTTCACTATGCTTTGACTTGGAGGAAGCTAAAACAAAATAAACTGAAGAAGAAAAGTAAAATGAAGAAGATATTTAACTTGAGTAAATACAATAAGTCTTACTGAAAACAGGGAATGTTGACTGGAAGTCGACACGGATGCCAAACAGTTTTTGGTTGGTTAGGTTGTCAAGAAATAGTAAAATATGAAATTTCAAACTGGTAGGAAATTTGAAGACATCAACTTCCTCATTTGCAAAATGATGGGATTGGACTACATGAATCTCATGTCCATTCCAGCAGTTATTTTTGTGATTGTGTAACATAGTAACTTCCTTTAAATTTTTCTGCTTATCAGGTATTAGCAATAAGTTTAATGGCCAAATGAGGATAAAATTAAATGATGGGAAGCATATAATTCTAAACTACAAAAATGACTCAGTCTAAGTCAAATCATTTTCTAAATAATAAAAGTTCAGTGTTCTCTATTTGGCGTTTATTTTCCATATGACCAGCCCAAAATTTAGATGTGAGGTCATTTCTTGGACAAAAAACTTGTTTTAAGTTTAGTTGACCGAATCTAAGTTTCATTTAACATTTTCTCTTTGTTGCCCATTTTATGACAGTTCCAACATATTCACCAATGACACCTTCTTCATCTGGTACAGACTATGGAACCAATGATGCTATGAAGCAATCAACTGTGATCCTCTTGACAGAAAGAAACATTCTACTCCAGTAAAATATCTAAGATGCTGTTTTGTAAACTTTTGGCAAAAATCAATTCTCAGCCATAGCACATACATTGTTGCAAAATGCCCATAACAAAATATATTTCAAACACAATAGCTTGCTTTAAAAAACAATAAAAAATAGTTTGGATCTTAAAGTTAGAAAAATAAAGACAACAAAACAAATACATATACTCATGAAAGTCAATGGGAGTTGATCCTCCAGTTCTAGTGTTTTGTTAGAAAGAAGATAGGACTGTTGGTGGCTTTAAATTATAAAAAGGACTGTTCAGCCCCAAAGATGAAGATCTGTTTCAATACACTTTTATATGTAATAGTAGAATGCATGAAATAGAAGAATATTCGTGTGAATTAGGATATTTTAGAAACATTACAAATTTATCTAACTAGAGCTGATTTTTAAAGGGTAATATTTCTTGGAGACTTTTCGCCTTACACTGTCCTGGAATAGAAACCCTAGTAGAAGAAAATAAATTAAAAATGAACTTGAAAAAAGGGGATAAACGTAATGCAAATAGTGTGAAGAACTAGTATTTTGGGCTATCTTTTTTTTTTTTTATATGAAATAGGCTTTGCAGTATAAAACAGTTTCAGTAAACACTAAGAGTTAAATAAATATGGTTGGGAAACTCTTTTGGTGGTTATTACACATATGCATATGAGGTTATGCAATCGCATATAATATATCCACAATCAGCTAATAAAGCTTAACTGGAAGGGAAGTTATTTAATGTCCTTTTTATGAATGGTTTGATTAGCCTGCCCTCTCCATTTCATGCTTCTGAGCCTGAGAAATTTGAACATGCAGCATTAAGGGTTATAGTTTATGAGCCAAGGTTTAGGAAGGAAGTATTCAGAAGAGGTCATAAGCCTTTCTATAGCTTTGAAGGCCAGGTGCAGATTGAATTGTGATTTGTTTCTTGCTGCTTCAACCTTAGTGCAACATAAGAATTTGAAAGATGATACTGTTCCTTATATCCATCCTGATGAGAGGAAAACTTTCAACAAACATATGAAAATTATTCTCCAGATCCCTAGGGTTTTCAATCTGTGTCATGGAAGGGAAATCTACATAAGTTACTTTTCTGAAATGTGTACTCATCACAACATTCACAACATGCATGTTATATGCTCTGCTTTTCTAGTCACTATGCTCCTGGGTAAATGAACTCACAGTCTAGTAAAAAACCAACCAATGAAAGAAAAAACAAACAAACAACCCTACCATTTAACACATCAAAATAGAATAAGGATTCACTTGCTTGAATAATTCGTGTGACATTTAAATCATGTATATTATGCACAGTTTTTCCTCCCAGGTGAGGGCATGAGCACTTGAAAGAACAGATGGATCTGGTTGTTTCCTGATAAGGTCAGAGAAGCTTAGGTAGAATGTAGTCATGCTGAACACCCATTGGTTTTGCCTCTAGAACCACAAGGCTGTTACCATGACTACAAAAACAGCAGTTGCTATAGCATCCACAGGCTCATTCAATGTCAAGGCTTCTAGGTGGCCCATATTACTTTGTGTTGTTTTCCAAAAGTCTTTGAATAGTGTAGTACAGAGCCAACATCATTCCAGGTAAACAAAGTTTTCTATACATTTCCATGTAGTCAGAAGCTGTTCTTCAAAGTGGGAGTAAATGATCTAAACAAATCCATTTCTCCCAATTAAACCATCAGAGAGATAAACTAGAGTTGAAGGGAGAAAACCATGCACAACCAGTATAAGAATACTGCTTTATTTACCATTTTCGAAATGCAGTCTTGCCTCTAAGATTATCTGGTATCAATTGTTTTCTATTTGTTGATTTACTCAGCTTTATTGAGGTATGATTGAAAAATAATCATTGTCAAATATTGATCAACAAATATAAATTATGTATGTATTTAAGGTATACAGTGTGACTTTTTTCGTATACACATACATTGTGAAGTTCTGCGGCCAATCAAGGTAAATAATCTATCCATCAGCTTATATATTTATGCATGTGTATGGTGAGAACACTGAAGATCTACTCTCAGCAAAATTCAAGTGGATCGTTTCCTATAGTCACTATGCCATACACTAGATCTCCAGGATTTATCTATCTTCTAATAGAAAGTTTTTTCTTTATGGAATCTTCTCTGACACCCATGTTACATTGCTTCCCTATGTCATATACTATGAAAGTGCTTTGTCCTTCTTCATAGAACTCAATACACTTATCACAAACTTTCCTTCTAGACTCTACCAGGATAAGTCTGTTTCAATTGCACCATCCAGCACAATGCCCATAAAAGTGCTCAATAAATATGTGCTCACTGTCTTAAAAGAAAATAAGAAGCTTGTATGGAAAGGAACAAGTTGTCTTGTGTGCCTCAAGTATAGGGTTCATGAGATGTAACAGTAGATAAGTTTGAGTTATATTTTCTAGAATCTTCCAAGCAAGACTGAGGCATTTATATATGATTTGGTAGACAAGCGAAGCTAGTATAGAATTCTGGGCCAGGGTACGACATGAGGTATATTCCTATTGCTTTCTACTTAAAACTGAAAGCAGACCAGCCAGGCACACTGTGCTTGTTTGTCTTGTCTCTTTTACGATGTCAGTTCTCCAGAATCATAGCCATCGGTGCTTATAAACATAAACTTTGTCAGAAGAACATCTGGGAGCCAGCATTTCTTCACACTATAATTCACAACTTTGGTCAATGCTACCTGACAACTCAGAGTTATGAAATTTTCAGTTCTCCTGATTCGATCATGATTTTACTGCTAACTTGCTCTGGAACAAGAAAGAATAATTTAAAAATAACTTTAGGAAATACCCTAAAAAATACATAGCCCCTTTTTGGGCACAGGTCTGATTTGGTATCAGGAACAGAGCAGAACACCAGTATCACTTCCTCTGTTTTCTACTGAAAGAAAAAAAAAACATTATCCTCTAAGTGCCAGCTGCTCTGAACATCAAATTCAGAGATGACAGTGTAAATAAAGCATGAAAGCAGAGGGAGGAAGGTTGCATTTCTCAGTTTTGTAGTTTTTTTGTTTTGTTTTTTTGTTTGTTTTTTTTCCCCCTGTGGAGCAAATTATTTATTGGCAGTTGTCTGGCCTCTAAACATATCTTTCCTTATAAAATCTAGTTCCCTGGGGGACAATGAGTCAGTGATTGATTGTTCACTCATGCTCAGCAAACATAGCTTCCACTTTTGAAAAATGTAAATCGTTTTCTCCATCAAATAGACATATTAAATGCCCATAGGCAAAATGTTCTGTGCTAACCACTGGAGACATGAGTACCAAACACAGAGGATGCCAAATGTTTATGGAATAGTGGGGGAAAGAGGACTACAATTAGAAAAGCCAGAATAGCCAGAGAGTTGAGAGGAAAGCCAGACACTTATGAGTATAGTATTATTCAAGTCAACATGAAAGATGGATATAGGATTTAGGACAGGCCACTCAATTTTTTTTTTTGAGGATCCGCAATTTATTTTTATTACAAATATTAGCTATTTCTGAGCATGGACTAAAGGTTAAATATTGGGGCTTCATCTAGGCAGAGGGTCATTGCTGGGAGAAAAAGAACCCAACCAAGCCGTTTAGTAGCTGTTCAGGATTACTGTGACAATACTGGAAAATTGAAAGATCTCAAGCATATAGATGGTTGCCTAGAAAATTAAGATATTTGTTCAGTTTTGAAGGTACATGGGAGGTGGAAGTCCAAAGCCTCTGGAAAGCAGAGTGCAATTTCCTGAGTTCTCAAAAAAGCAATGACCTCTGTGAGAGTGTGCCTGAACTAACTCACCTAAAGAACTTCAAGGTCAAAGAGTTAAAGACAACTAGACTGCCAATAGAAGTCCTGGCGACCCCTGGTAGTGATGAACAAGAGGTAGACTAAAGCTTACCAGAACTATAACCCAACCTTGACCTACGTAGCTCAGTCCTTGATTGGATTATGGTGATACAGAAAGTACTTTATCTGCCCGTCAGAGAAAAGGTTGAACTTTATCTGAGGAAGATAATATCACTGGAACATAATATCACTTGTTATCTTGTGCCCAATAAAATTAAAATACTTAACAAGATATGAGGCAAGACCACCTGGTTAATAACCAATAGACAGTAGAAGTATGCCCGAAAGTTATTCAGAATTTGAGGTTAGCAGACACAGACTTTAAAATAACTATAATTAATATGCTGTTTAAGAAAACAACAGGTTGGGGAAGCCGGGATGGCTCAGTGCATTAAGCGCTCACTTTGCAGCACTGGGGACCAGGGATCGAATCCCGGCCCTGGCCCGTGTGAAACCATATGCTGAACTGGGAGCTCCCCCAGTTCAGTTCTCTCTCTGTCTCTGTCTCTGTATCTCTCTCTCTCTCTCTCTCTCTGTCTAAATAAATAAATAAATAAATAAATAAATAAATAAATAAATAAATAAAATACCAATCATTAAAAAGGAAAAGAAAAAGAAAACAACAGGAAAAGATGGAGAAAATATGAAATGATAAAAGATTTCACAGAATTTAAATCTGTAACAGAGAATCAAATATACATTCTAGAACTAAAAATGACAATACTTTAAGAATTTAGTGAATGCATTTCATAATAGATTGGGTACTCTGGAGCTAAAGTGCCTTGGTTCAAAATCCCAGCTCCAGTAACTACTGGGTAATGGTAAACATTTTTCTTATTCTTAACTTTCCTGCATAAGCATATCTATCTGAAACATGACAGTGAAGATAATAGTAGAATCTACTATGATTTGGGATTGGGGGGGGGGGGTTTGTTTCAGTTAATATAAATGGGACTTCTAATTATTTGTGCCAGACAAATGGTAACATGTTCAATAAATGCTGGCTATTTTTCTTATTCTTTCTTACTTGTTATTCCATTTTCATGGAGAGGCTTGTTCATATTCTTTATTTAAGATGATATTTGAATGTACAGCTAGCTGGGGAGTGGGTGCATAGTGGTCATCAGAATCTCAGAGAAGTTTTTGAAAATCTCAGACAAAATAAGCCAGGAATGTTACAGTAATGAATGAAATCTGGATTATCAGAGACTTAGCAGAACAAAGTTTTACTGGTCATTCATGAGTACATACGAAATGCAGTTTGCTTAAAGGAGGGGCAGGAAGGAGCACTCAGTGTTTCACACTCCGTGTTTCACACTCAGTTTCTCAGTCATCCAGGGATTCAGGCTTATAGAAGCTCCTCCATCTCATAGCTGCACCCTGTGGAATATGGATTGTGACCTTCCTGGTTACTCTGAATGACCTTCCTGTTTACTATGGCAGGGAAAATATCTCATGCCTGCTCTTGTATACATCTTCCCAGAAGGGACATGTGTCACTTCCACTTATTTTAATCCATTGGCAACAACCAGTCACATGGCCTCACCTGACTATAACAGGGCTAGGAAGTGTAATTTTTTGTATGTCTAAAAGTAGAGAAAAACCAGATACTGGTTTTGCTAGAGAAATTTCTACCATAGAACCTGAGAGAGCTGGGTTAGATTAGATATTTATAAAATAGTCTTAATAAAAATTTAATGTCTCCATTTGGTAGCTGGGACTCTAAAGGACAGAGGCAACATTACCTGTAGAAGGATCTGCAGCTTTAATGTGGAGCTTTGGGAGTTTTGTTTCTAATAATATTTGTATTTGCAAACTGAGAAAAGAGAGGACAGAACATACAAGTGCAGTACAGGAAGCACTAACTATTACGTCTTTGGTAACATAATTCCATTTAGGAAGACATAAATGTTCCAACAATTTACAGCATTTTAGTAGTGTTTTATTTTTAATCCTCTTTTTTTTGACATAAAGTCATTACATGATTTGAACCTTTGAGTCACAGCAGAAATAGATTACCGTACTGGCATGTAGAACTATTTCAAAATTGCACTTACATCATTTTGGAATTGAAGCAGAGTTGAGTGCATCAGGAGGAGTTTTGAAGTCTATACATAAGGGTATTTAACCTTGTTTTGCCCAGGTACATTCTCTACACAATCACTAGTTACCTATGTCATCATGTCCCTGAAATGCTCAAAACCTTTCAGCTCTTTCATCAAGCTCAGGATAAAGTACAAACTCTCCAGCTACACTACAGCATCCTAGGCCACCAGCCCCCACCTACTTCCTCTATCTATCTATCTATCTATCTATCTATCTATCTATCTATCTATCTATCATCTATCTATCTATCTATTTCAGATCATGTGCTTTTATTTATATGTTTTTTCAGCTTTATTAAGATTGTGTGCTTTTAAATTTCAAAATTATAGGGGAAGCTGGGATGACTCAGCGGGTTGAGTGCTCGCTTTGTAGCTCTGGGGACTGAGGATCAAATCCTGTCCCCGGCCCCTGTGGACCCATATGCTGAACTGAGGTGTGCCTCCCATGCAGGAAGGCCACCAGCCCGGTTCCTGCCCTGTGCAGCCCCTGCCCACCTGCGTGAAACAAAACCATGTTGAAAAACTGATGACATAGAACTGTAGAGACTGCTCTGGGCCCTCCCCCTTCTCTCTGTCTCTCTCCGTTTCTGTCAAAAACAATAAAATCTTTAAAAAAAAATTTTTTTCGAAATTATATATACTTTAAAACTATAAAATCACTTATAATTATTTTGTATCTCTCAAACATGTACCAAGTGCTTGCTTTTGCAACAGACACAGGTAAAAGACAAAAAAATGAACAGTAAGAACTTGATTCTGGAAAAAGACTAGCTGTAAGGCCCTTATTTTTAAATATATAAAAATTTCAGTAATGTTATCTTTAATCAAAGATGTTTGCTCAGAATAAACATTCCTGGGAATTTAATTTGTTTCCTCTTTTTGTTTTGTTACTATATAGTCACTTCAGTAAAAAGTGACCCTATCAGACATCTGTATTTCTAGTGGGGCAACTCTATAATCTGATATATTATGCCATGATCAGGAAGGTATCTCCATCACTCAATAATAGCCAACTAAATTCTTTTGATTATTAACATAATCATAACATGGAAAAGAGAAATGGCTTAACTACTTCTATTTAAACTTCTACCATGACCCATCTCTTACTCCATTCTCTTGGAACCTCAAACTTATTCATATAGGCTGTGATCTGTTGCCTTTGGGTAAATTATATGTATCTAGTAATCACTATGGAGGAAAATAATTAGCAAAAACAATTATTAGAATATTGTGATGACAATTCTGCTGTCAAAGATAAACCTTGTTTAACTGCAAATTGTTTTCTTATTTTTAGTTGGAAAAAAGAAGAGAAACAAGAAAGAAAAAGAGAATTCATGTTTGAATTCTCATAGATATATTGGAATTTCACCTTCCATTTCTTTAAAAACAGAAATATAGGCTTATATTGATACCAATAGTCAAACTTTTATAAGTTTATTTTTCAATTTCAAATATTATACATGCTAATAATAACAAATGAAATCCAAAAGTATATTAATAATAATATAGTATAATAATATTATGTATAATAATATTATTATATATAGTGATATTATACTAAAATACAATTAATGGGGAAGCCTGGATGGCGCAGTGAGTTAAGCACTCACTTTGCAGTGCCGGGGACCCAGGATCGAATTCCGCCCCGGTCCCAGCCTGTGCAGACCCATGTGCTGAACTGGGGAGTGCCCCCAGTTCAGTTCTCTCTCTGTCTCTGTATCTCTCTCTCTCTCTCTCTGTCAAAAACAATAAAAAAAATTTTTAAATACAATTAATAATGATTTAATAATCCTCCTTCAACTCTCTCTATTTCCACCTCTTGAGGCAATAGGTATAAATAATCTTCCCTTCTGTTATTCCCCTTTTCTTTCTGTTCACATTACTAAAAAATGTGAATATACCAATTAGGACATGCTTTTTTTTAAGTGATAGATAACCCAATCCAAACTCATCTGGATTAAAGAGCTCATGTAGCTCCAGGTATGGCCCAAATGCTATCTTCAGGATTCAGTTTTGCCTCATCGCTCAGCCGGGCTCTTCTCTTCTACATGGGTGGGCTTCCTCATGGTGCCTAGTGGAGACCACCCACCTTCTCCCTTAAGTCCAAGTCCAGCAGGGAAGAGACTGCCTCAGCTTCCTGTAAGCCTAACATTCTTCACATTCCTAGAAAATGTGTGTTTTGTTACATTTCACTGCAATTGATTGTACCCACTTTTTGTTCTTGAGTTCAGTCTGTTGTCACCAGAGTGATAAACTCTACTTTATCTTGGGGGTGGAAACCCAAGGAAGCGCTCAAAATGCAATAAATGGATGGTGGGCACGTAGTCATAGAGGCCATGGTTTCATATTGCTCCCCTTCAAGTCCGAATGGATAGCTTATTCTCTTTAATTGTGAAATAATATTTTATGGCATAGAATTATTGTAATTTTTAACTTACTAACAAACATTCAGAATTTTCCTGATTTACCTTCCACTCCATAAACAATGTTGTAGTAAACTTTCTTAAACAATGCTGCTCTTATTTTTATATGCTACAATCTAAAAGTGGGTTTTCTTCATTAATGGCTATGACTATGAATATATGTATGTATGTGAGTATATGTGTATATACATACATACACACACACACACAGAATATATTCTTTTTTTAATTTGCTAAAAATTGCCAGATGTTTTCCCTCAGAAAGATTGTGATAATCCAGACTCAACAATAGTTATGGGTGCACATTTCCTTACATATGCATGAGGACTGAATATTTTAGTTCTTATTTTCTGGTGAAAATATCATCCCATCTTTTCATTTTGTTTTTCACATTTAAAAAAAATTAATGAGGTTGATCATCTTTCCAAATATGTATTCAAACAGGTTCTTATAGTTACTTTTGGTTTTTCAATTTTGTATTAGTGTGTGTATATATGTGTTTAATCAATTTGTAAACATTTTTTTATTACAGGAAGAGTAAATATTTGACTGATTTTTGTGTTGGAATCATTTTCTTTTGACTTCAGTATGGTATTTTTTTTTTTTTCCTATGGGGAAAAATTAAATGTTATGTTGTCAGATATACCTTTCTTCATCTTCTTTCCTGAATATTCTGTTTTGATAAAGTCTTCCTTACTCCAAGGCTATACAAATCTTACCCTTGATTTTTCTCTGCAAATTATTTTTTATTAATATTTATATTTAAATAATTCATTTAGAATTACAAATGTGATAGGACACAAGATAGGAAATCTAACTTTATTTTTATCAGTTGGAAGAGCCAATTTGCTAGAAATGCTTATTTAATAAATTATCCTTACCTGGAAACAATGTAATTGATATCAATTAATGTCACCGCAATAAATTTAACCAAAAAATAAATAATAAATAAATAATCCTTTTCCTGTCCTGTTAGCATTTTCCTTTTTATATATTAAGTTTCCATATATATTACTCGGATCTATCCCTGGAATATTTGAGTCTATTACACTCATACTTTTCTTTTCTTGTGTAATATCAATGCCATATTATTTTGATTACAGTAGCTGTGTGATAAGTTTAATATATAATGAGACAGTTTTCTGAATTATTAAAAGAAAATTCTTGTCTATTTTTAGATACTCTTCTGCATGCCCTTTAATTTTATTGTTAAATACCCCTAAAACACATACACATGCTTTAAAACAGTGGGTATGTAAAATGTCATTACATACCCACTGGTAACTGTTACCAGTGGGTATGTAATGACATTTTACTTTTACAAATTGCATCCTCCTTTATGACTAATGATGTTAGACATCTTTTCATGTGCTTATTGGCCATTAAAATATATTCCTTTCTAAAGTTTTAGTTCAAATTTTGCAAAATTTTTGATGGATCGTGGTTTTATTGAGTTGTAAGAATTCATTATACATATATTCAGGATGCTATTCATTTTTTAAATATATGTATTATGAATTTTGGCTCACAATTCTATTTTTTTAGTGGTGTTTTTCAGTATATATGCTGCCGAAGCAAGCACACTAATGGTGTTTTTTGGAAAGCAATTCTTTTAAATTGTAATGAAGTCTAATTTATCAATTTTTTCTTTCATGTTGAATAATTTTAGTATCCTATTTAATAAAGTTTTCTTACCTCAAGATTGTGTAGATTTTCTATTTATTTTCTAGAATTGTATAGCTTTAGTTCAAATTTTAAGCTATGATCCTCTTTGAATTATTTTAGTGTATTATGTGAACTAGATTTTGAGGTAACTAGTTTCTATCTGGCCTGTGTCTGAGGCCCAGTGTGAAAATTCACCTAGTCTATCAGTCTCTCTAGAAGTGGCATCCACCTTGCTTTGGACAGATATCCACATCCTTGTCCTACATTGGGAACAGATTTCTGGAGACGAATTCCTGCTCAGGCCCTCTGCCTACAGATTTATGGGAGCTGATTGCTCATCTGCTAGTAGGTCTGCTCCTGGACCCCTTTGCCCACACTCCATCTATTGGCCTCTCAGAAGACCGTGCTGCTCATGGAACTTGTTTTTGCTTCTACTTGCAACACTGCACTAACATCATTATCCACCATCCTCTTCTCCAGCTGCTCTAAAAGTCTTCAAAGCACCTCCATACAGTCTTTCCACCTAAACCTTCTCTGCCTCAGACTGGACATCCAAATCCAAGTGTAACATCTCTCCAGTGACATCCAGGCGGTCTAACTAGAACCGTGCCTAAACATGTCCAGTGTTGTGATAGTAGTTCTTTTTGCATTTGTGTGATCACCATTACTCCCTGGAGGCAGGGGTTGAATCTTACCGACGTCTTTACATCCTTTGATCACCCTTGTGATGGTGATTTTATATGTCAACTTAATCATGGGATGCTCAGATTTTTGGCTAAACACTATTTCTGTATGTGTTTGTGAAGGTGTTTCTGGATGAGATTAATGTTTGAATTGGTCGACTGAGTAAAATAGATTGTCCTCCCACAAATCAGTGGGCATTATGTAATCCCTTAAAGTCCTGAATAGAACAAAAAGGCAAAGGAAGGGGAAAATCACCCTTTCTCTGCTTGACTGGTTGAAATGGGACATTGGTTTTCTATTGACTTTGGACTGGAACTTACACTATGGGCGCTCCTACTTCAACAGCAAGAACCACGCGCGTGCACACAAGCACACAAACACTTATGCATATATGGCTCTAGGAACTATTTCTACTGTTTCTATGTCTCCCTCCCTCTCTAATGCCCAAACATTTTTGGAAAAAAAAATGAATTTGCAAATTATTCTAAATGTTATAGAGAATATTTTTAGGTTACAAAATGTTTTTCAGAATCTTATTGCAATGAGCATCGATACCATAATGGCATCACTTAATTTATAAATTAAAAAGCAATTCTGCAGTACAAGCTGCATTTTCTAATTGAAGGCAACATGCAGTTGTTCACAGGCTGATCTGCTTTGAGGACAATTTCTTTTCTTTCAGATAGTAGTTTTATGAGCCTGTGTTGACACTGTCTATCTGAACAATTCAGAAATTTAAGAGCAGATCAGATTTTCTCTCTTGGACCAGAGCCAGGCAGCCCGCAGGTCTTTGTTCCTGAAGGGTGGTACATTGCATTGCACTCATTACCCCAAAGCTGGCTGGCAGCAGCTTTGTAAAAAATACATTTTGCAAGAAAGTCTCCAAGGCATTCAACTCCACAAATTACCTAAGAAAGACACTTTGCTCTTTCTTCACTTTGGAAAAGGACATTATCTCACCATGTAACACTCCCCGCCTCCCCCCGCCCCGCCCCTCCCCCCAAAAAAACCCTAAACAGGTAGCCTTTTTATTTTTGATTCCTTATTATTTATTAGTTTGCATGTTTAATTTTTGAATGGCTATTAAATCCACATAGGTCAAAAACTTTAGAATGAAATAATTCTCTTCCATCTCAGTCCTTCATCTACCTCACCAAAGATAAACAGGCAAGAATTATTGTTACTTCCTTTGTATCCTTCCACAGGCTTTCTATGCATATACAAATAAATATAAATTTGTATTCTGATTTCTACATCTCTTTAAAAAAGGGGCTAAAAAGGGGGGGGGACACTAAACTTAGATGGACCACCACTGCCTCATAGCCCAGAACTTTCCCTGTTTTATCACTGAAAGTCGGGGGTGTAGGGAAATTTCTTATCTCTGGGCTAACCAGGATGAATGACTGCTCCAGGCCTGCTGTACACTGTCCAGAACCGATATATTCAGGGGATGTTTTCATATCAATACTAAGTTCTTCCTCATTCTTTCTTTATGGCTTCATCACTTTGTGAATGTGCCACTATGTAGTTCAGTATTCCCCTGTTGACGAATATTTGAGGTTTTTGATTTTGATGGGGTTTTTTTTTGTTGTTGATGTTTGTTTTGTTTTTTACTCTTTTATATTCCCAAAACAAAAGTATTTATCTTTGCCTTGATAAAAGCTTCCATTTCTACAGTTCCTTAGAATTTTTAATAGTTCCATTTTAAAGATATGCATTCATCTTTAATAAATGCATAGCCTTATTTTGTATTACTCTTTGGGAAAGGGCCAGTTAGTTCCTCTAATGTGACACTGGGTTTGCAAATTTAAAGACTGATAGGGTAACTTTTCTAGTTTTGTTTTAAATTTTATTCCCAAATGATGTGAATTTCTCTGTGGCTAAATGATATATAACTTGTATTTTCAATTACAAATTAAAAAAAAAACTTGGTTCATTTAGCTGAGTGGACATACTCATGATCTATTAGCCCTATGACCCTGCTTTCATTATGTGCCGTATTTATCTGCAGCTTCAAATGGGCCAGTCATTTGAAATTAAGGTACTCTCACTCCTTTCGTAATTACTGAAGCAATATGACACATTATTGTCAGAGAAGCTCTCATACTAAGTAAATTTTAATTTATTTGTGTAATGTCCATGGAAGAGGGCAAAGAGATAAACAGGAAAGTGATCTGAGTACCTATGTTGATTTTTACAAATTTGATGGCATTATTATGGCATATTTCGATCCTTTTTTTTGTTTTTTTTTGACTGGAGTTTTCCAGTGCCAGAGAACTGCCAGACACATAGCATGGTGGCTGTCACAGGTGAGGATTTGTTTGTAGTTAGAAGGAACTGGGTAAGACATAATAAAGTATGTTTATTAACCATTCCTTTAGTGCTTTAAAATCTTTAGAAATCATTATACAACCATCTAGTAATTTCATTAGTCATGCATACCTCAGTGAACATAGCAAAAGCAGTAGCCCAAATTTGGGGAAATACAAACAGCTGCCAAGGAACCTCAACTATTAGCCCACAACTCATGGTCCTAGGTTGCAAAATACTATCTGCAAAATTATTCTTCTACGGGGGAAGCTGAGATGGCTCAGCGGGTTAAGCACTCACTTTACAACCCCGGAGACCAAGGATCGAATGCTGGGCCCAGTCCAGGCGGACCCACATGCTGAACTGGAGTGTGCCCCAAGTTCAGTTTTTGCCAGGGCCTATGTAGGAGGCTCCTGTCCCAGATCCTGCCCTGCACAGCCTGAGCCCACCTGTGGAGTGAAAGTATATGGGAAACTAATGCTGTCAACTATGGAGACTGCTCTGGGCCCACCCCATTCTCTCTGTCTCTCTCTGTCTGTCTGTCTCTCTCTATAACAATAAAAATAAATCTTAAAAAAAAACAAAACAATAAAATAAATCTTAAAAAAAAAAAGTCTTCTACGAAGAATCCTAAGAAAGTATTGACTGAAACCATAGTAAATGTTGTCATTGTACTCATCCCATGTCTAAATGTTGCTACATTTCATTTAACTACATTTTAAATGTCCCAGCCTCTGCAAAATTGAGTATTTACATCTATGCCTTATTCATCTTTGTATCTCTAGTGACTAGCCACAGGCTTGGCAGGTAAAGTATATTTGAATACTGTAACATGATTAACGAAGTACTTTTAGGCAAACTAGCTTAATCTTGAAGTAGCCATATAGACAGATTAGTGTGGTATTAGGTAATCATCATTTTATAGATGAGGAAGCTGAACATCCTAGAAGTTACTTGCTGGAGGCCACATGCTAAGAAGGGGACCTGAGACTCAATCAATCCAAATCTCCAGTTTCTAGCCTCAAGCCTTTCCACTGCTCCTCAGTAAGGACATTCTGTGCCTTGTGCTAATAGAAGGTGGAGGCTCAAGACTTAGGGTGAGATAATTAATGCTTTTGGATGAGTAAAAAATAAATCATGAGAATTTATCCCATATGTTATGTCTGACCATAATCTCAAAGCCATTTTTTATTTTTATTTTTTCTTCTCCCATCATACGCAATCCGTTGGCAAATATGATTCATTCTACTTTTTAAATACCTTTGGCAGTTATAGCATTCTTACCATGACTGTTGGCCCATCCTAACTCAGGCCAGCATTATATTTTCTTAGGATGAGGTTCAGCTTCTTCCTACCCATCTCTTTGCCTCCAGGGTCTCACCCACCCTTACATGACACTAGGGAACAGAATCATAGGTGAATAAGAAACATTTATGACCCTTTACAATATTTAACCATCTAGCAGAGAAGACAGATACATAAATGAATTATTTTAACCCAATCCCATCAGTACAATGACAGAAATACATATAATGTGTTATCATCACACTGTAAGGGGTATCTTAAAATTGCTACCAGGGATTTCTTCCAAAAATCGTTTTGATTTTAAAATCCTTCAGTGGTTTAAAGCAGGGTTTGTAAACTCAAATGCCTATAGAAGTCCAGCAGGCACAAACATTTGTGGAGTGGGTAGATATCACACAATAGGGAGTGGTGGGGGGTTTGGAAACTGTAGTGGGCCGGAGAGGATGTGCCTATACTAAAGGGTCAGTCGCTCTCAGCTCTAGCCATTTGAGGCCAAACGTGGTCCAAATATGGCTAAGTCGTTCATTTTAGCTTTTGTTTTTATTCCAAGAGAAGTTAGAAGTCTAGTATTTTATGTTGTCTTTCCATTTAAAATTTTATTTTATTGTTTTTGACAGAGAGACAGAGACAGAGACAAAGACAGTGAGAAGGTAGCGGGGCCAGAGCAGTCTCCATAGTATGTATATGTCATCACTTTTCAATATGGTTTCATTCCACACAGGTAGGCGGAGGCCACACAAGGCAAGAACCGGGCCAGGGGCTTCCTGCATGGGAGACATGCCCCCGAGAGCTGGGGTTCAAACCGGGGACCTCACACATGGGAAGCTGGCCCTGGCAAGAACAGAATTGGATCTGCACGGGCCAGGGCTGGGACTCGATCCTTGGACTCTAGGGCTGCAAAGCAAGCATTCAACCTGCTGAGCCATCCCAGCTTCCCCTAAGTCTCCCAATTAAAAATTTTTTTTTAATTTTGTAATACAAATTACAAACAAAACAAACAAAATCTCTCTCTCACACGCACAAGCAAGCACCGTGAGAATCTACTGTAACACATCTGCAGGCCTTCAGTTTGTGACCTGATTTCTGGAAGACACTTTCCACTCTCAGGTCCGATGTCTTTGATCTCTGTTTACTGTGTTCTCTGCCTTCTCTCATTGACCTGGTGAAATTCTACTCCCCTTTCTCGGCTTAATTTACGTGTCAATCACTATGTAAGTCTCTTTTGCATAGTCAAGGTATAACTAATTTCTCCCCTCTTTTTTTCTTCCTGGAACTTTTTATTCCCACTCCCAATAGAATATTTATACCTGGTTCAAAAATCCCATCAATTATGAGTATTTTTCACTGCTTTTCAATTCTGCCTGTATTTCTCTCCCCAACATTTCCCGTTCTTTAAAGCTTAGTTATATATATTTTTAAAAGTTTGTAATATTTTATATGGAATTCAAAGTGAGTGGCATGAATTTTAGTGCTGTTACCTCAGTCCACACTGTGGCTAGAATTTTTTTCCCCAACTATTGATATTCTGTAATCCCCAATAGCATTTGTATTAATTTCCTATTACTGCTCAAATTATCTGAAATATCATAGCTTAAACAACACGAATGTATTCTTTTTCATGTTAGAAGACCTACATTGGTCTTAATGGGTGAAAATAAAGGTGTGAGTAGAGCCATGACATTCCCTTCCAGAGGGCCCTGGGGAACATGTTACAGCTGCTAGTTGCCTGCTTTTCTTTATCCCCATTTTTTATTACGTGCTCACCACCAATGATCTACTTTCCTTCTGTAACCAAATATTTGACCCCTCCACCCAGTTTGCCCTCCTTCCACCCCTCTTCCCCTCTGGTAACCAACATTCCCTTGTCTGTATCTATGCCATTCTGGAGTCATGACCTTCTTCCTCCGAGTTCAGAGCAAGCAATGTTGGGTTGAGTAGTTCTCACATGGCATAACTCTAGCTTTTTTGGTGCATCCCTCTTCTACTTTTAAAGCCCCCTGTGATTACATCTAGGATAATCTCTCTATTTTAAGGTCAGCCGATTAGAACCACAGTTCCATCTGCGTCCTCAATTCTGCTTTACCATGTAACCTAACACATAGATTCCTAGGACTAGGATATGGACAGCTTTGAGGGGCCATTATTCTGCCTTGTAGAAGAAATCAAAATAAGTTCCATGGGTCCTGCAGAGATTCAGATGGTGTCTGGCCCATACGACTACAATTGAACGAAGGATTACAAATTCTCGTGAACAATCTTCTGATGATGCATTTAAAAGGTTCACCCTGATCCCATTGCAACATAATCATTTTGATGCCAACCTAACAAAAACAAAGTAGCAGATAAAGTGTTGCAATACTACTCCAGTTGGGCCGCTGTAGAAGAGGTAAATACCTGGGCTTAGAAAAAGTTAAAATGTTTCTATCTGCAGCTTTGCTTGACCTTAGTTATTAATGTCATTGTGGCTTTGGCATCTTTATTTAAACGTTCCAAAACAAATGAGAATATGGCCAGGTCTAAAAGTCTCATGCAAAATTTGGACTCCTAGCCAAAAGATTTATGATTTTTTTTTAGGTTAAAAACCTCAAATTCTTTAATAAAGCTAATATAATCTTTTAAAAGCAACTTTAAAATGTCTTGCTTGACTTGGCTGGGACTTAGGGGATGGGGTGGGAAGAGAGACAGAAAGAGAGAGGAAAAAAGCAATTAAAATCAAAGTATTAAGAAAGGACTCTCTCTCTCTCTCTCTGGGGGATGCTGGGACAGCTCAACAGGTTCAGCACTTGTCTTGCAACCAGCATGAGGTCTGGGTATCAAACTGCAGTGCTACTGGTAACTGCCATGCAGCGGGTACCCAGCTGGGTTCCCGCCTTGCACAGCCCCACATCCACTGTGTGGAATGAAACCATGTCACAACTAATGACTACTCTGGTCCCTCCACCCTTCTTTCTCTCTCACCGTCTCTCAAACGATGAAATAAATCTTAAAAAAAAACAAAAAAAAACAACTTTCAAATTGTCACAATAAGCCCCTGATTTCAGTGTGTATGAACCAAGTACAAATGCTGAAACAAACTCATTTTTCTTCTCTGACCTACCAGCCACCAGGGCAACCCTGACACTAATATTGTAGACCTCTCAAGTGGGAGTTTATACATGTTTGCATTTGCAACTCTTTTTGCTCATGAAATTTAAGGAATTAGGAATAAATGGCACTGAATAAACTGTGATATTTTCTCTTAAACTTTTAGAACACTTTGTTCTGGTTTTGACCTTTGGTCAACACGTCACAGAAAATTCACAGCACTCTCTCTCACCCTTCCTAGGTCCTACCCACTCCATATTCTCTCCCTCTCCTTTGCTGTAATTTCCTATATAACTTTCCTCCATCCAAATCCCTTATCAACAGAAAATATCACATAATTTTTCAACTGCTCCCTTCATTCTCCTTTACAAATGTCCTCCTGTGTTCTGTTTCTTCTAAACAAAAATACAATCACTTTTCCCAAAACCGGAGGGCTTGGGAAGAGTTCTTCAGAGACTGTTTGGTGAAGCCCATGCTGTGTCTCAGGCATCATGACACACAAAGTATTACAGCCAAATAAAGAGCTATTCTGTGATGAACAATGAACAGAGAGGTAATTCTACATATTTTACACTTATGGGTACTAGTTGCTTATCAAATCCATGTTCTCTTGATTTTCCTGGGCAAGAGTTTATTTCCCAATTTTTCATGCAGTTAAGTAGGTCCTTGTTAATGAGCTTTAGCCAAGGAAAAGGGATGGAAATAAGTGCCCATCACAGACCTGGACCGCATAAACTTTCATAAGTGCTCATGCATACTCTTCCTCTTCCATCCACCTGAGATAGAGAGTCCTGGATGACCCTGGAAACCAGCTATTGGAGATGGCAGAGCTTCTCTTATCCTGTTTCTCTGAATGATTGTGGAAGCATATCAACCAATCTCTGCTCACCCACCTAGTAAACATGAGTAAGAAATTTGTTTCTATTGTTTTCAGGCCATTATACATTTCTAGCTTTATTTGCCAAGGGAACTAGCATTGTCCTAAATAATAAAATAGTATCTTCTTTAATGGTAATTTTAATAGTATCATTAAAACTGTCATTCCATGAAGCATGTGTTTTATTTCATTTTACTGATGTAAGTTTATGAAACCAATGTACTCTTTTTAGTTTGCCCTGAATACTTCTGCTGCTAATACAAAACTTTATGTTGTTTTAAGCCACTGTATTTATGGCAACGTGTTTCCAGGGCAATAGGAAACTATACAAGGGTGTCTAGGAGTAGACGCACTTTGGCCTCCGCCTCCGTCGTCTACCTCGTCTTAGGCACTCACCCGCTCACTGTGCTCTGGTCACCCTGTCTTCCTCCACGGCCAACCTCAGGCCTTCCCACCTCCCTTCTCCTCTACTTGGAGTGCATTTTACCTGGTGGTGTCTTAGTTCACGTTCTTGAGATGCAAACTCTGACGTGAATTCTTGAGTTCAAGTCATGAATTTGGGAGAGTGTGCTGGGAAATATAGTCAGGGGACTAGGGGATGGAGACAAGAGAAGACAACTAGCAAATAAGGGTGCACTGAGAACAGACTGCTGCTGTGGACAGTTGGGTAATCAGAATGATCCTACCCAGGAACAAGGAGGCTGGGGTATTTACACGTCAACTCCCATGAGATATTACTTGAGTTCTATCCTGTGGGGTTGTGTGTGGGGTGCTAATACCCAAGCCCTTTTGCCTGCTGCACCGTGGGATGCAATGGATGCTGGCTACCTGAGAAAGCCCTCAGAGAAAGAAACAGAAGAGTTGGCAGTTGGAGGTCAAGAACGGACACTGAAATCCAGTGTGAAGGGACAGGAATAGGGCACTGAGGCACCTGCTACCTGAGGCTGGGTGTTGTTTATCCTTGAGGTTTTGACTTCACTGAACCTTTCTCAGAGAAATCTATCTTGTTCTTTCCATATAAATAGGACTCCATGTGCTCTTCGAACCCATTGTTTCCTTTCATATTACTTCATTCTTTTTGTTTATAACACAAATCAAAACTTTTAACCATACATTATTTTTCCTGGTTGAATGGATTTCTCCCTGCTCTACCATGTAAGCTCTGTGAGGCTAGGAAGCACAACTATTTGAGATATTGTATATACAGCACATAGTAGGCACTTAAATATTTGTTGACTGAATAGAGAGTAAATTAGTGAATAAGCTACTGCATTAATAGTGCTTACTATGTGCTCCCTGGAGCATAACAAACTTTAATACACTTTAGCTATTTTATTATACTGAAAACTTCATTAAACTTGAGGTTATCTTTTTCTTCCATATGTTTTATAGCCTCCAAGTAACCACTCCAGCTTCCTTCTCCCCTTACTTTAATCACTTAATGACTTAACTCCAACTAAATTCATCATGTTCACCATAAGAGAAGGAGTGCAGTGAAGAACCTCTCCTGGTGGCTTGGGGCGTTTTTCAGCACATGCATAAGGGCGGGGAAATGGGCAGATGCGAAACTGGACACAGGAGGTGTATGCCTGATGGGAAAACTCCCAGAATGAGTTTACGTGCTTTCATTTTACCACATGGGACATGAAATGACATGAGGTCATTCTCGTAATTTTATGATTCATTTCAAGAAATCATTGCTTTTGTTTTTCATTTTTTCATAATTACCACTCCTGAGTGTGAAGCACCTGTTGTCTCCTTCCATTTCTGAATTCTCATTTGCCCAGTTTCAGCTGCTGATCTTACAAAAGCATTGACCTTTCTTGGCAGCTTAAAAGCAGCTTGTTAAAATTAGGGACCATTTGTTAAAATGTTATTCTATAACAAGTCTCAGAGATGCCCTGTGGCATGCAGCTTTTGTTCACAGAGTTGTTAAGGTTTATGTGTGCTAGAAATAAAACAACAACAGCAATAGCATGAAAAACAAACACATATGAAAGGACCATGGTTGCTTGTAGTGTGTAGTCTCTTTCCCTAAAAATAATCTATCTGTAAAAACCTAAAATAAGAGACTGTCTTCAGTCTTTAGAGTTCTGGCATTAATTGAATGAACTGTTGAGAGCTTTCTCCTTACATGTAAATATTTTACATCTGTTGGTGGTGGGCAGTGGGATGGGAGGTCAGGGCGATGTCCTAATATTCCTATTCTTCATGGGAATTAAATTCTGCAAGGTGCCTATAGAGACTTTTTTGGTACCAGCTCACCTTTCAAACTTGACGTCTTCCCCGTTCTTCCATTTCTATTCTCAAATCTCCCAGTGGGACAAAAATTGGAGAAAAGAACTGAGACTGAGTAGGAGCCTTCACATATTTTAATTTTAATTCTTTTCTTTTAAAAAAAAATTCACTTCAAATTCACTTCTACATATTGTCTAGCTCAAATGTTTATCTTTAAACTAAACTTGGAGGCAGGTGATTCTTCACTTCTCTATAGATGCTTTTTAGAGTTATGATGTTTTTATCTTACACTAAACTTCTTTGCCTTAAATGAGAAGCATAAATTGGATCAGTTATTCCTCACAATTTGGTTTTTCAATATTCCCCAAGAGACCTTTTGAGGAAGTAGTTCAGGTTCAAGAACAAGCCTACTTCCCCACAGATCACAGTTACTGCAATTAAGTAGGTGTGCTGAAAAATGAAGAAATTTTAATTTGTGGTCAAGATTTGGCATTTAGACTCCATTCTTTTACTTTTTTGTGTGTCTTCCCTGGTGGTTATGTCTTCCTTCCTTCCTTCCTTCCTTCCTTCCTTCCTTCTTTCTTTCAAAAGATTTATCCTTTTTTTTTTTGACAGACAGAGAGTGACAGAGACAGAGAGAAGAGGGAGGGCCCAGAGCAGTCTCCACAGTTGCAAGTCATCAGTCTTCATTCCACACAGGTGGTCAGGGGCTGCACAGGGTAGAAACCAGTCTGGGGTCTTCCCACGTGGGAGGCATGCCCCCTTGAACCAGGGACGGACTAGGGGGAGTGTGGGGGCGAGAACTAAACTGGGGGCCTCCCGCATTGAAAGCACACCTCAGTTCAGCACATGGGTCCACAAGGGCTCAGGACATTTCGTGGTATGCAGTAAGTCTCTACAAATATTCATTAAGTTCTTGGATAAATAAAGGAAAGAAAGGAAAAGCCTTCACTTATTTCTCCTCTACATTGCTCATGGCTAACTGCTATTGCAAATAGGACATGCAGAAAGTTGGGCTCTCTCTGCATTCACTTAGCTCTGAGGAGTTGCATGCTAATTTATTAATAAGAAGCATTAACTAGCTCTCTGAGAGCAACATCTCACATCACTGAGCTTTAATGTGCGGTTCTTGGCTGTGAATATATGGTGGCAGCCCTGTATCTGAGACAAAATAGATACAGCAATAATATAAGGCCAACGAGCCCCCCACCCCACCTCACTTCATGAAGGCAGTTTTCTGTAGCAATTGGACACGAACTATTTATAGTCACACCTACTGGTTCTGCCATATATCAGCTACATGACCTAAACAAATGACAATCAGTTTGAGCCATTTTCTTCATCTGAAAAATGGAATAATAGTTAGCTCAAAGTGCTGTTGTGAGAAATAAGAAGATAACATATACTTGTATAAAGTGCTTAGACTGTAGTCTTGCATACAACAAGGGCTCAATTAATGTTAGCTGGGCATGAAAGAAGTTGTTTATATTTCTCTAAAAAAAATTTCACTTTTCAATTATTAAATGTCAAAGGGAACGCTTTCTGAAACTTTTTCTTCATTTACATATGTGTCATTGTTAATACCTGCACGTCTCTATAGCCCAGCTATTAGTTCTTGAAAATATAACTACAAAGTTCTGTATGCTACTAAGGGTGTCGAAGGGAAGAAGAGTGTGTTTCCTTAGCAATTACAGTAACTTCAGTCAATATCTGGTGATTTCATGTGAATCAACCACTTAATTTTATTGAGAACAGAGGTGGCTCGAAGCTTTCTATGATAATTGGTGTTATTGTTGACAGGAAGGCTCCCTCTGCTGCCCCCTACAGGCCATATAATATAATTTCTGATGGGCATGAGTGTCTGACATATATATTTCCTTCTTTTTTTTTTTTTAGGGATGCCAATACAATTCATTTTTAATTAAGTCAAGCAGCATGCCTAAAACTAAAGAGGTAATATTAGATTTTCTGGATTCTATTTATTTTTAGCATGAATTCTCTAAAATACTTCACCATTTATTATACAACCTGTTCTCCTGACTCCAAATTCCCCACCATGGTTATCATCACATTGCACATGTCTGCAGTACAGAAGACCTCAGGTCATCCAGATATAAATGCATATGGCAACTCCAAGAAATAACGTGGCACTTAGTTTGAGAAAAGAGATTAACCTATTCAGGAATGATGGCTGACTGGATACTTTACATGTAACCGTTAGGCTAAGTTACTTCCCATAGGTTCATAGGACTTGGCAATCCATTTTTAGCACTCTTCTCATTCCTGCCATCCCTAGACAGAAAGCGTTGCCATAAAATTCTGAAGAGAGAAAACTTGACACTTCTTAAGATCAGCCAGGCTGACCTCCAAGAAATGTCAAATCATGAACCTTGACTATCATAAGTCTCATTCCTTGCATAGGATATTGTTTTTAAACAAGCCTCACAACGAATTTATAAGTAAGCATTAATTCCCCCAGTTTTAGAGATGAGACATCTGGAGTTCAGAGTGTCTGTGTCAAATACCTAAGACTTTATAGCTAAAAAGTATTAGAGTTTACTGGCTTTCAAGAAAAAAATTATAAACCATGGCAAAAGGCCTGAAAAGCAGTCAGAAATGACAAAGAACTAACCTCAAATATGACTCAGATATTGGATTTATGAGACAAGAAATTTAAAATTAATATGTTATGGGATATAGTAGAAACATGAAAGAACAGGTGGATAATGTAAGTAGAGAGATGTGCACTCTAAGAAGAAATGAAAAGACAATGATACAAAGTAAAAACTCAGTAACAGAAAGGAAGAATGAATGTCTTTGATGGGCTCATCAATATACTTGCTGTTGCCACGGGGAAAAAAATCAGAGAGTTTGAAAGGCCAATAGAAAGTTTCCAAGCTGAAAGTGCAAAAGAAAAACTAAAAACAAAACAAAACAAAAACATACCAAAATAGAACATTCAAGAATGGTGGGACAATTTATAAAGATATAAGATGCAATTAACTGGAACAGTGGAAGGAGGGGAAAGAAAGAATGGAGAAGAAATATTTGAAGTAATAATGGACAAGAAGTTCCCAAAATTAGTAGGAGAGCCCAAAGCACAAATTTAGAATGTTCAAATAATACCAAGCAGGATAAACATAACTAAAAGCAAGAAGAGAATGAGTGAAAATTTTTAAGTATTGAAAGAAAATCCCACTAACTTAAACTTCTATATCTAGCCAAATTATCCTTCTAAAGTAAAGAAGAAATAAAGACTTTATCAGACAAATAAAAGTAGGACATTTGTCACCTACAGACATGTTGAGTTCTTCAGACAGAAGAAAAATGCTGTATAGAAGGGAGATTGAAACTACTAAAACAATGGAAGAGCATCAGAGAAGTAATAAATGAAGATAAGATGAAATCCTAATTTTCTTACTATTAATGAATCTGAAAGATATCTATTTGTTTAAAACAATAAGAGTAAAATGTGTTGGGTGATTAAAGCATATGGGGAAGTGAAATGAGTAACAACAATGTCACATAACAATAACTAATATAAAGCAGTAGTTCTTAACTGGGGTTGATTTTGCCACCCAGGGGACATTTGGCAATGTCTGAAGATATTTTGAGGTGTCACATTTTAGGAAGGGGGTACTATTGGCATCTAGTAGGTAGAGGCCAGAGATGCTGCTAAACAACCTACAATGTTTAGGACATCTCCCCACTCTCAAAGAATTATGCAACCCAGAATATCAATAGTGCTGAGGGAAGCTGAGAAACCCTGAGGGATATTTGTTTCCTGGAAGTAAACAAAAGTCTCTTTCAGCAGGGACCTTAGAAGTGAACTAATAAGAAGACTACATATGATCTAGGGGCAGCGTTTAGGAGGCCCGCAAGTGATATCTTGCTAGCTCCCAGGGTCTATGCTGTCGCCTCCCTCAGGTGTGAAGGATCCTGCTGAGAGGGGGAGCTACGGAAGAGAAGGCAACTTGACAGGAGCTGTGGTCACAGATACTCCCAGAACTTGGTGCTGAAGTAGGAAGGGAACAAGGGAAAAGCTACCCCCGAAGTTTCTCCTTATTCCCTCAGATCTCCCACCAAGGCTTGCAGGCTTCGGTCATGCCTCACAAGGGCACACAGCAAGACAGAAAAGAGCTGGGACTCTCTTTGCAGTGGATCTGCAGGGATGGGGTTGTGGAGAAATGGCAAACACAGAATAACCAGGGAGTGGACTCATTTATTTTGGCCTTAGCAAGCTTCTCAGAAATCTATAGCCAGTGAGAAGCATAGACAGCAAAGGGGGCTAGAAGCCACAGTGCCAACATCTGTGTGAGAAGTAAACTACTATTTCCCATAAAGGTCAACTAATCTTCCAAGCCATTGCCATACTTAGCAATTCTAAGTAGAATACAAACTGATGTTCTAGTTCGATATTTCCTGAAGAACTCATGCCTCATGGTCACCCACTGCTGGCTTTGAGGCAGGAATCTGGAGCATGACTGATTGGTTCTACTAGTAATGCTGTGGGATGGAAGGGGCACTGGGCTGTAGCCAAGAAGTCAGTGTGCAAACCAGTTCCATTTTTTTGCTAGCTTTGTGCCCTAGGGAAATTCTCAGTTTCCATTTGCAAAATGGAGCAACTGCATAGAACTAATAGCAGAGCTGCATGGAACTGGAGAGAGCCTCCAGTACTATGTGAACCATCTGAGGCCCCGAGGGGTGAAAAGAGAGAAACCATTGTTCATGTCAGCTGGAGCAGTTCCAGCAACTGTGACAAGAGCAAATCAAACCAACCTAAATCCCAAAGCAAAGCCCTGTTAGCTGCTGAGATTCTCAGGTCAAAGAGCCCAGTGCTGTGAGGTAAGCCTGTTGGTTATTGGGATAGTTTCTTGTGTTTTCTCTAGCTACCTTGCATATGCTCTCTGCTCAGACGATTTAAAAGTTCTCCGTATGTGTGTAGCATCCACCTGGTGTCACCCCTCTTCACAGGATCCTGATCGTCCACCTCTTCTTTTCATGTACTCAGAACGTCCTTTTCCATGGCAACTGCACGTATTACTATTTTCCTACATTCTAGGGTAACGGCTACATTCTTTGCAATCCCTTGAGAGTCTTCTCCAAGTTTATTCCTCTTTCAGTGGTGGACGATTTAAATTAAAAAAGAAGTGTTCTTCAGCATTTCAATTGCCTTTTGCAGTATCCTTTCTTTGATTTTGTCATCTCCATGCCTCTCACATAGCCCATTGTGCCTAGACCCCTGGCCTAGCCCAACTCCTGTTACACGACTTTGCAAGTGCACGGCCTAGCGTGTGAGGTAAAGGCCAAGGGCTCTGAGGTGAACTTGAAATGGATTAGCCTTCTTGAATCTTTGGCCCTGACTGAACCCATCTTACGTTATTCTCCATTTTCAGTGCAATGTCCTTAAATATTTACCATTGCACTGGCCCTTCCACTTCTGACATACCCAATGTAGCAGAAAATTTAGGCCATGCAAGCAAAAATATTTGGAATACACTATGCTTATTTAATTGCAAGACAAAAATTTCTGTTCTCCTTGCAATTTCGGTGCTACTTAACAGTGTCCATAAACACAGAGAGTGAGGAAAGCAAAGTAACCAGCAGATGCTGCTGATTCCTCTAGTCACTAGGACCAAGTTACTAAGGTAGAGCTACAATGGTGCTTCATTATCCCCATTTTTGCCACTAGTTCTCTCTTCTCTCTAGACTCTGGCATTATGGAAAGGTTTTGGAAAGTTTAGCCCAGAAGCAATTTTTTTTTTAAGATTTATTTTATTGTTTTTGATAGAGACAGAGAGAGACAGAGAGAAGGATGGGGTGGGGTGGGTGGGGGGGTGGGCAGAGCAGTCTCCATAGTTGTACATCATTAGCTTTCAAAATGCTTTTGTTCCAGACAGGTGGGCAGAGGTCATGCAGGGCAGGAACTGGGCTGGGGGCCTCCGCATGGAAGGCACACCTCAGTTCAGCATATAGGTCCACATGGACCGGGGCCAGGATTTGATCCTTGGGGCCAGGATTTGATCCTCGGTCCTCAGGGCTGTAAAGCAAGCACTTAACCCACAGAGCCATCCTGGCTTTCCCAGAAGCAAATTTTTGATGAGCTGGATTTACGGAAAGCTATCTATTACATATTTGTATTAGTTATCTGTTGCTACGTAAATTATTACAGCAACACTTAAAACTAGAAACATATTAGCTCACTGTTTCTGTGACTCAGGAACTAAAGAGCAGCTCTGCTGAGTTTAGGCATAGGTTCTCTCCTAAGTTTGTGGTCAAGATGTCAGCCAGGATGGGGAACTCCTCCAGCCATTGCTTAAAATTTTCTCTTGCAACTTGGGTTTCCCCAGAGTGATCCAAGACAGCAAGGCAGATATGTCTTTAACAGCCTAGCCTTGAAATTCACACATTGTCCTTTCTACACTATCCATGAACACCAGGAGGCATAGTTTATTGGAAGCCACCTTGGGTCTCATTAGATATTACCTATGTCTAATGGCATTCAAGGTTTTCAATGAAACATACACACAATTTAATAATCAATAAACATCTTGGTAATGAAATTCATGCTAGAGTATCTATGTCTGACTTTTAAAGAATTGAATTTATTACTACCTTCTAAGGCTTATGAGGCTACTCCAAAGTCTAACCAAACTCATGTTCCTGCAATTACCTTTTTCTCATTTTTGTTAGCAGACTTTCTACAAGATCCATGCCTCAGTCATGTAACCTTGACATTTTTACATGTGCTTGTGCTTAAGTCTTAAATTCAAGTCTTCAGCAACTCTGAAGGTTAAGAATATTTTTCTCTTTTAAAAATTATTATAAAAATTAATATGATCAATTGTCACTTATAGAAAGCAACTTAATTGGCAGCTGTGACTCTGTCCACATTTTTATATGTATTGAAATTAGTTTGCTTGTAGAACATAGTTCATACTACCTGCATTTTCAATGCATGTCTGTATGTGTGTCATCACATTTTAGTCTGTATGTAATTTTTGCAATTAGAGGGAGTTTATATTTTATCAAAACCCTTCACTCATTTTTCTTTCAGAATAATGTTCTAGCTAAATATGGGATTTCTAAGGCCATAACTTTTCAGATACAATTGGTTTACAAAAGTCCTTTCCCATTTTCCATTAGAATGACACAGTATAATAGGCTTTCAGCATATGAGGTTTAAGTAGAGTTTTTTGGAAGAATGAGCCAAATAGGAAAGGATAGTACCTTCTATTTACAGAATTAGAAGCTTGTTGAGAGTCATCTTTTTCATTTCAGTGTCATCCTGACCATGTTCCAAGTTGCCAGGTCTGCTACCTTTGTTCTCCATACTACTCCATATCATTGGAACCTGAGTTTTCAAACTCTCAATGATCTACTGCTCTTTCAAGGTATTTATTTGGCATCTCTAAGTAACCCAGCCACAACAAAACATTCAGAATGTCCTCAACTTAGGCCAGACCTATTTTCATTTAATGCCTAAATCATTATTACACTATTTTTTTGCAAAACAACTCTTTGAACTCTGCTCCTAAATGCTTTGACTCCAGAGTATAGCAGACACAACTTCATAAGAAACTCAATGGAAAGCCATGGCCTTCTAAATGGAGTAGCACTTATAACATGAAGGGTTTTCTTTTCCTATCATAACTGTCACCCTGACGCAACACTAATACTGAAGAAACAAGCTCTAACTGACATCATGGCAAGAAGTCAAACCAAAGGTTTGTAAGCACAGAGCAAGCCTCTTAACTACCAGGACGAGGTCATTTGTACTGGGACAACTCTAAGAGGTTAGCACAGCCTTTCCAAGCAAAGAGGGTCATACTCATAAAAACTTAGAGTCAAATGAAATAAAACCAACCTTAGCATTCATTACAACACAATATAAATGAACTAAACATTCTCTTCCAGAGGAACTCACCTAATGAGTCTCCCTCATCAGCATGTATTCAGGTAGGGTAGGATTCTTAAAAAAAAAAAAAAAAAAAAAAAAAATTCGAAATACTGGTGAGCTTTCCTTGGAGAAATATAATACAACCAATGTTATTACTCAATGGGAATTATAATTAGCACTAGTTACTAAACAAGCAGTAATTTTGATTACAACGCTTAAACACAATTTCATAAGGAAAGATAAAGAGATAATAACCCTGAGCCAATTATTAGCAAAAATACCAATGGAAAATGCTTAAAGTCTATACCATTTAGACACTTTGATCAAGTGTTGTTAAATTTTAATAAGACACAAACTAGTGTATGGCACGTTATACTTCACTTTAACTGAGGTGTTCTGCAGGGAAGCAATGTTAGAAGTTTTGTGAAATTAAAGCTGTTTAGCTGGATTTCAGAGATTTTCTTTTTAGTTGGTAGACAAATTTTAGGGAGATGATATGTTTTTATAAATTAAATACACTGGATAAATGAAGTATAGCAGTTTACTTAAGTACAATCATCCTTTGGTATACAAAAGGGATTGGTTCAGGGACACTGTCTTTGATTCCAAAATTTGAGGATCTCAAGTCCCCATATATAAAATGGCAAATACTATATTTGCACATAACCTATGTGCATTTTCTTGTGTACTTTAAATCATCTCTGGATTACTTATAATATTTAATACAATGAAAATGCTATGTAAATAGTTGTTATGCTGCAATTCTTTAGGGAATACTGACAAGAAAAGAAAGTCTGCATGTGTTTAGTACAGATGCAACCATGTGTACATAGTACACATCAGCAACAAAGTACCTTTTATTTTCAAATATTTTTGATCCAAGTTTGGCTGAATCCACAGTTTCAAAAATTGAGGATACAGAGGGACAACTGTAAATAAAAAAGGAATATAAGGATTAGCCTAATCATATTTTGCAATCAAATAAAAAAAGGCTTAATCAAGTAAAACCTCAGGAGTGTAGCCAAATTCACATACTGATTAAGTGGAGGGGAGTAGTGGAAGCCACTAGTGATTAATTAAAATATATGGATTATGGAATAGTTTTTTGTTTGTTTGTTTGTTTTTTATTGTTAAATTTATTGGAGTGTCATTGATTGATACCAATTATATTGTTTCCAGGTGTACAGACAATGTAATGGAATAGTTTTTAAGGCACACTGTATAAAGGAAGAGAACACGTTGTATAGACAGCAGACCAGGAACAAGACAGAACTCTGGTTTCAGTGTGTATTAGCTTGTGACCTTGAAAAGTCACCCTTTCGGACTCGGATATTTGTTCTGTAGAGCTGATTTAAAAGTAATTCTTTTGGACATCTCACAAAGTTGGTGTGCTGGTCAAATGAAATCATGTATGTTGAAGTACTTTTAAACTCTTAAGTGCTGGTTATATGTAATGTATTTTTATTGTATTTAAATATATGCAATAGCAACCTAAGCTAATGAAGCTTTGCCTGATATTGATCTTTAGGGAATTTAATGAATACTTGACTATATTAATACATCAACTTTGGGTATATGACTACTGCTTCTTGAGTACTCAAAAGTTATTTCAATTGAGTAAGCTATTCCTTTCCTGGCCTTTTCTTCATTATGAATATGACCATCTCTTTTTGCATTAAAAGTACAAAGGAAAATTTCAATTCAGCATCTGCTCTTTCAGTTGTTTCAATTCATTAAGGAAACAAATGGTTACTATGTGTTAAATTTTACGGGAGATAATCTAGTTTGTCTTTTACTCAGTGGTTTTTCACCAATAGGGACATAAACTATGATTGCATATAATTCAATATAATACAAAGCAGATGAAAAAATACTTATAAGAATGGCTCAAGTTCTATTGATGGTCTAAATGAAAGCTATTTCTGGACAGAGACTTAGAAAAGTTTTACAGAGGTGAAATTTCATCAGATAGATGTGGTTCAGTAGCCTGTTCTAGGTAACTAGACAGAGCCTGAAGGCAAAGAGTAGCCTAATTTGGCTGGAAGATACACGGCCTTGGGAACTATGGCTGGAAAGATAGGCCAAAGCTACATCAGGAAGGACCTTAAAAACAAAAGAGAGGCAGAACAAAAAGCCAATAAGAAGAGAAGAGAGAGACTTTCTCTTAGGAGATTGTGTCTTATTATTATTTTTCTTATAACAAAAGTAATACATGTCTGTGTAGGGGGAAATTCTGACAAAATAACAAAAACAAGCAAAAAAAGTAAACAATCACTAAATCTCACAATGACTCTGCTGTGTTATGGTCTACATTTTACAAAGTGAGAAATTCAGCTTAGAGAGGGTACATGTTGCATATTGCCCAAATTCATTGATAAGGACTGAATTGAGCCCCCCCACCCACACACACACACACAGTTTATATATGAAAACCCTAAACCCCAGCTGATGGTGTTTGGAGATAGAGCCTTTGGGAGTAATTAGGTTTAGGTGAGGTCATGAGGGTGGGGACCTGGTCTAATGAAATTAGTGCCCTTACACGATACCAAAGAGCTGCTCTCTTTCTTTCCTGGAGCTCTTACAAAGAAGTTGTCATGTGAGCATGTACCAAGAAGGTAGACATCTACAAAACAGGAAGAAAGGTCTCATCATCAATTGACCACGCAGTACCCTCATCTTGGACTTTCAGCCATCAGGACTATGGAAAAATAAAGATTGTTGTTTCAGCCAACTGTCTGTTTTGGTTATGACAGCCCAAGCTGAATAATGCACTTATGTGCCTGGTAAATCTAGGCTTACACTTTTTAACTCATTAAAACATTAGCATAAAGCTATGAATTTGGTTCTATTATTATGCCTTAATACACTGATAAAATAATTAAAAATATAATTTAAATTGCAAAATAAATAATAGGGAATGACCAACAACCCAGAGTACTTTTTAATAATGATAGATTATATTCAATATGCATACACAAGGTTCGGTAAAGTTTTTTGTTTTATTTTTTGTTTTGTTTGTAATTAATTCCTAGGCTGACAGCATTCCTGTAACAAATTTTTTGTAATCTCATGCTTCAGATACTCATGGTGAAAAATTAAAATAGCCTTGAAATAGAAGAATCTGGAATGTATGACAGGCATATACACATGGGACACAAATATGCAGACTGACTGGCTCTAAAAATGTTTATAATGTCTATCTGTTTAGAAGATTAAACTTGAAGTTTTTTAAGAAAATTCACAGTAAGATACCTGATGGTCTGGGTATATGAAAGCACACACAGCCACCATACATCATCTATAATTTGTCTAGACACTAAATCATCTTAGTTAAATAAAGACCTTTTTGCAATAGAAAAATTGCTAAAAGGAAAGATACACACTTATTCATCTACTTGAAAGAATAATTATAGGACCAAAAAAGCATAATTAGTTGTAATAGAAAAAAGTGATGATATAAGCGAATGAGGGAAAGAACAGTTATAGAATTATAATGATTTTGAAAATTAGTATTACAAAGGATCAGTTCAATCTAACTGAAAGGTTTTTATCAAATCCACTTCTCCCTTCAAGATTTTAACCCTCTTCCTGATAATCTTATGAATGCTTTTATTTTTCAGTATATTCTATATTTTTTATTTTGTTTCAGAAAAGTAGCATTTTGATTTTAGAGAAAAGATAACTCAACCCAGGCCATTTCTCCAATTCTACAAAAATAGTTTTTTTAAACAATAGTAACTATAATACTGGCACAAAGTGCAGGTTCGTCTTTTGATAATGTGATACCAGGTGTCTTAACCCAAAATCTTAAGCGTTCAGGAATCAATTCTCCAATTAATGGTATCAACCAATAAGGTGGACCTCTCACATACATAAAATATATTCAACAAATGCAGGCATTCTTGTATTGTAGCAAGATTAGATTAATCATAAAATAAAATTAATACAATAGCATAAATTACATTTATAGAGAGATGTCTTCAAGTAATGGATACAATAAAGAATATTCCATCTCCCAACCTAAGTTCTAAAATAATTGAGATAAGACAAAAGGATCAACAGATAGAGACCAAAATAATTCTTTTACAGTGACCATAAGACTTACCACTAGATATTTTATTCATTATATTAATAAAGAAATGGATATGTTGAAAAAATAAATAAATGAAAAAAAAATTCTTTTAGAAAATCTGGTGGATTTCTCATACTGAACCCCAAGATTAGGCAGACTTACAAATCAGCATGGGATTGGGGAGAACTCCCTACCTGCCTAGACGTGGCCCTTCCCAATACTGACTCTCCAAAGGCAGTTAGCTGTACAGTAGTAGCTGGCAGCCTGACTTTCTTTCATCCTAGCTCAAGTTCCTCTTTGACAATCGAATTCATCTTTTAGGTCTGTTTTCTGTACATCATTTAAGTCCTTGCATTTGCTTCTGACCCAGAATCAAGTTCAGAGCTATTTGATAACAAAGTAAATTTAAAAAAATTATTTGCATCATACAGCTGCTTTTCATAAATAAAAAAAATTAATTTATTTAAATGCCTGCTGCAGAGTTTATGAACTATTACAGATAAGTCTTTGGTTCACAGAGGTATAACTTGGAATAATGGCAAGCATTTCTGATGTTTGCATTGCTTAATAATTCTCTTTTTCGGTCAGGAACTAAAATCAGGAGTTTTGAACCAGTCCTAATATTTTTACTTGCTGTGTAATCTCAGCCAAATAATTTATCATCTTCAGCCCCAAGTCCACAAGAAAATTATATGAAATACTGTGAGAATACAATGGAAAAATGTGATATTGACATTTTTAGTGAAATGTCAAAGATACATTGAGTAACAACATATATGTTTTTGTAAATTCACCCATATCTCATTGAACTATGCTGAGTTTTCTCCTTTAAGGTGGACTCTTTCCAATGAAGTGATATTTACCTTAGTTCATTTCAGTAAACATTCACTGAGCAGCTGATATGTGCCCAGCATTTACTGAGGTCTATTATTATCTTTAACAGGTGTTGTATTAGTCCCCAGAGATACAAAAAATACAAGAGACACAGTTTCTGTCTGAGGAACTTATAATTGACTAGGGGAAATCTTCAGTATACTCTTAAGTTTGCTATATCATCAAACTACAGAAAGAAAAAAAAAAAGCATTCTTGGGGTCTATTTCTGACAGCATTTGTAATGGATGTTTTATGGGGAATTGATCCTCAAAGGTTATATGGTTCAGGGCTCAAATTGTCCATAACTTGTGATGAATCTATCTTCTAATATATAATTTATTTTCTGTATCCTCTTTCTTGGGTCTTTAATTTCCTTAAATTTAATACTTCTTTATACACTAGTATCTTAGATATAGAAGTTTTCTTGTCCCAACATTACCTAAGCATCTTTTTATTAACTGCATTCCTCAACTGAAGAATCAGAGTCACTAAGGTAATCTCTACTGAAGGGACCTTCTTTAGCATGCTCACACACTTTAGTGTGCACAGGAGTAGAAAAACCTGGACATTGGGAGCTTTGGATATACCTCCAGATGGGTTTCTTAGGCTGATAGCATAGCCTTTGAAATTTCAATAAACATTTTAGAGGTTTCTGATGTATATTGTACAAAAATCACACGTTTTCTATGGAATGCTCCTTCCTAGGGTGACAACTGTTTTTCAGCCTGCAAAGGAGTTAGAGAAGATAACTCTCATTGATGTTCTTTATTATAAAATACATCCACAAAGTCAAGTATAGCTTATTTGGACAGTGTCTTAACATCTAAGTCTCCTTCAGAGATATGGTAATTAACTCTAATCCAGCTAAGCGTTCTTTGGAGTAGAATTAAGAATTAAACATTTACATGGAGATTATCCTTTTGTCTACTAGATAGCTCTTTCTCCTATCAATATTGCAGAGACTCACACATGTAAAATTTTATTATCCCTTTGGGTATAAATATAAACAGAAAAAAATGTTGATAGTTTTCCATAGAAGTAACACTGTAGGAAGGAGAATGAGAACGCTCATTTTAAAGGTTGCAACAGCATGTGCATTGACCAATAGTTTTTCCTGTATGCTTAGAAATTAAATCAGTGCACAAAGCCTGGAAACATGTGGCTAAAATATTAGAGGCTGAAACTATGGAGAAATGAAAGAGTCAGGAGCTTTCATCAGTGTTACATAAACAGAAATGATGCTGGAGCTCTTGTAAGAGGCTGCAAAGTGGTATTGTGAATGTGAGCATAGATTTCTCTACAGCTACAGTCAGGGCTGGCTGTGTGGTACTGGAACCTACAAGCCATAGTATCCACCCCAGCAGGGAAGTGAAGGCTTGAAGGCAGGGACGTGGGCTCAACCCAGACCCTGGGTACTCATTGCAAATGTAGTGGCCACATTTTATTCAAATTTGAATTTGATTTATCTTAAACATAATTAGTTACATATATTTTATTTAAATTAAATATGAGGGATGCCTGGGTGGCTCAGCGGGTTGAGAGCCTATTTGCAGCCCTGGGGTCCAAGGATTGAACCCTGGCCTGGGCCCGAGTAGACCCATATGCTGAAATGAAGTGTGCCCCCAGTTCTGTTCTCACTGGGGCCAGACTCCTATGTGGGAGGCCCCTGGTTTGCCCCTGGCTCACAGGGGCGTGCCTCCCATGCAGAAGGCCCCCAGCCCTGGTCCTGCCCTGCACGGCCCTGCACCCACCTGTGGAATGAAACCATGTAGAAAACTAATGACGTGCAACTATGGAGAGTGCTCTGGGCCCTCCCCCTTCCCTCTGTCTCTCTGTGTCAAAAACAATAAAAATAAGTCTTTAAAAATATTTAAATTTAAGAAGCACTTCCAAGGGCTTCCTAAGTATTGCACTGCTATTATACGGTATATTACATTCTTCTGAGAACTTTTTAAAGAATTTATTTATGACACATAGCTATCCTCTGAGGTAGTACAATTATTATGCCCATTTTACAGAGAGTTAACTGAGGAAGAGAAAGATTAGAAAACTCCCCTGAGTTCATACAGCTAGTATGTAGCACAGCGGTGTCTGTTGCACTTAAACACTTGATTTTGGATGACGGAATGAGCTCATTCATCTCCTCAATCAACTGACTAGACTCTTGGGGGGTGGGGGGGTGGGGGGTGTCTAATAAAAATTGTAGGTTTCACTCCTCTTCCTATCTCCCCGTTTTCCTTTCTTTTCTTGGTGCCTCTAGTCTTCAGAACACTTAACTACTCAGTTTGTACTATCTCTTTGGGCAAGTTGAAATGGGTATTTTGCAACTATCTGGGTCATCCATGTGATTTGTCTATTCTTGGTCCCTAGGGCTGCTTACAGTGCATGGGACCACAGTACTTAATGACTCCCTCAGCCTCAACTCTTGAACAGGCATGTTCTCAGAAGGACATTAAAGTCAATTGCTGCAACAACTTCAGGAGATGTCACCCAGGCTTTTGGCATCCTCTGTCCACTCAGAAGTTGTTTCCTGACTAGGATTCCCCATCCAGAAAACACATAAGGGTCATAGTGCTCTTCTGGCATTGAGGCCATCTGGCTTGGCTAAGAAGCTACGTGCATCTGTGGCCTTACTTCCCTTGTCTCTTCATGTTCCATCTCAATTACTGCACATCTGCCAGCTCCCAATCCATTCCTCAAGCTGCAGCCAGAACAGTCTTTTTCTGACACCAATTTGACTATGTCAGGCTACTCACTGACCTTCAGCGACACCCCATCACATCATCCCCGCGGCTGTTTCTTCATTTTTTGAAGGCAGAAGACTCACTTGGAAGTCTGGTTGAAGATGCCTCACCCCAGGCTTCTGAAATCAATCTCTGGGAGTTGGGCCTCCAAGTCTGCTTTTGGAAAAATGTTCCCCAGGTGATGCTAACGTGTTAGAACAAATGCTAGCCTATGGGATCAAGTTTGGTTTTCTTAAAATGTTACATAAGATGGAGCTATAGGAAGAATACACACTTCTGAGTGCCTCTCCAACCTTACCTCCTGTGAGGACCTGTCTGCCATTGAAGCCAAATTGACGTTTTATACTTATGTGAATTCTTGCACCATTTTCCTTTCCTTTTTCATTTCCATTTTCCTTTTTCCTTTCCATTTTCCTTTCTTGGGCATTCCTACACACAGTACTACAGGTTGCACATCGAACAACCCTAAGAGTTGTCATTCACATTGTGGTCTGAGTGGTGGATACTCTGCCTGTTTCAGAACATCTCCAGTGCCTGGGATGCTTCTTTGCTTCCTCTCTAACTGACTTAGCTCCCAGCTCTATTATAAGGCACAGCTCAGGCATCATCTCTTCTCTGGAACCCATAGGTTTATTATCACATCGGCAATTATCACGTTGTATTTCCATGGTCTCTTTCTGTGTCTGCATCTTCTAGCATATATGTGCAATTTGAGAGCAGGCTCTTACTTATCCACTTACCTTCACTGTCAAGCATAGTGCTAGCCCCAAAGTGGATACCCCTCTAAGGCTTATAGATTAAAGAATAAAGCCTGATGACTAGACCAACTTCCTTCCTTCCTTCCTTCCTTCCTTCCTTCCTTCCTTCCTTCCTTCCTTTCTTCCTTCCTTCCTTCCTTTTCTTTCTTTTTCTTTCTTCTTTCTCCTTCCTTCTTTCTTTCCTTCCTTTCTTCCTTCTTTTCTTTTCTCTCAAAAACTGTGTTCCTTAGGAAGCTGATCCTACATGTCTACATAAAAATGTAGCAATGTAAAAGACAAATGATATAAGCATATTTCTGTCTTAACAGCTAGTTAGAACATTCAAACCATTTGAAATAACAAAGACATTATTAGGTTTCACTGGAGGAGATCCTAAGGCAACCCTTGCTTCAGGTTTACTCCAAAAGGTAACAATGCCACCAAGGACTCAGCTTCCCCTCTGCCTTGGCCATCCACAGTGTCAGCTGATTCCCTTGAAGTCGTTAGATGGCTGAATCTTTCATGTCTTGTGAAGCCACAGCCTTCAGCCAACGCTCTTAGGCTAGATTGGGTCATATGTCTTTAGTTGTACTATCATAGTTGCCTCAATGTCCTGAATTGATTCAAAGTGTTTACCTTTCATGGTCATTTTGACTTTGGGGAAGAACAGAAAGTCACATGGTGCCAACTCCAGTGAATAAAGTGGATGAGGACCACCATAATGTTTTTATTTGACAGAAATTGCTGTACCAGAAATGGTGTGTGACACAGAGCATTGTCATGATGGAGGATGGAACTGTTTGTCCATTTCTCAGACATCACGAAAGAGGACTTCCTGAACTGCTTCAGAAAGTGGCAAGAACGATGGGATAAGTGTATTCGAAGTGAGGGGGCATCGGAGGGCTGTCTGGAAAGTACCAGCCATGTAACCATTCTGGTTATATTGACAATGACTGAATTTTTTTTTTTTTTTGGACAGCCCTTGTATTTTGAGGAGGATTAATGGCAATGTGTCTTCTACTGTAATCGTTTTTTTAATTTTAATATTCATTATGTTTTTTGATCATACCTCACTGCCATACCTTACTGATCATACCTTTTGATCATACCTTATGCCAATCACTGGCAAAGGGGATGAGGAAAACTTGTAGCTGAACAGACCCTTTTAAAAACTAAAGTCAGTTCCCCAATTCTCCCAAACACATTCTCATACTCAGAGGAAGAGAATTGACTAGAAAGTTGGGAGACAACCCTAGTGTGCTCAGCAAATACCTACAGGGACCTAAATGTTTTGGAAGTCAGTCAAGACTGCCCAGGGGAACGTCTCTCTGAGCTGCACAGCTCTGCCATATTGAGCACAGAACACCAGGCACCCACCCCAGCTGTTTCTCTTTTCTTGTCTTGTTTTTAAGTTACAGGAAATGAGTGTTCAGCAGATCCTCCTGCCAAATAGTTCCAAGAATCAGAGATTTGTCTGCAAGCCCGAATCACAGTCTTACTTGCAGTCTCCAAGGGCTGCCTCTAAGGACAGGTGAAGTTAGCTGGGCATGATGAGAGCAGGGTGCTCGCTGCCTGAGTGAGGGGTGCAATAATAAGGAGGGACAGAGTTCTCTGTAATCGTCAAGAGCCAAGTGTCATCGGGAAGCCAATCACCACCCACCACAGGTAATTTACTTGCAACCGTGAGAAGTTCCTGGAATCAGTGTGATGCGAGGACAATATCTGCAGTAAGATGAGTTAGCACACCAGGAACTCAGCCATGAGAGGAAAGCACAGATCAACTCCGGCTCAGGGTTTTAAGCTCTCAACATTTCTTTGCCACTTTCTCTTTAAGGATTGAAGCAGGTGAAAAGATTCATTTTTAGGGTGAGAAAAATACTTTCTCACCTAGTATTGTGTGAAAATCTGCTATGTCTTGTCTTTCTCCCAGTTTCTGTCCATGTGAATTCAACATCAGACTAATCCTTCTGAGTTTATGTTAACCATGAATACTTTTCAGAGTTTTTTCAGTTCATTTGACTTATTGTTTTATTCCTTCAACAATATCATTTTTCATGCTTTCCATTCTATTTCTCCTTACTCAGAATAAGAATGAAAAAAGAATGGAAAATTGTGTAGTATTTCCATGTTACTTTTTCTTTCTCATTATTAGTGTTTAGGTATCTATGTACCAAAATGAAAAGGCACCTTAAAATAAATGGATAAATCTATTTTAATGATTTTTATGTGCCAGGTACTGCTAGTACTGATTTTATATATGTGTGTATGTGCTGATTTTATGTGTGTGTGTGTATATATATATGTATACGAGTACATATATATAAATATATAAAGATATATTAAGTAATATGTAGATCTCACATATATATTGTGATATATGTGTACCACTTAATTCTCACAATAACCGTATAATATAAACATAATTTTTATATTTTTTAATGTCTCTCATTTTCAGGTAAGGACATGTAGAACAGTAAGGTGACATTTCTTGCCCATACTGGGCTATAAAGTGGCAGAGTTAGGAAGCAGCTCCACAGGGCCTGGTTTCAGAGCCCATACTCTCAGAACCATGCCCCATGTAGGCTTTCAGCAGCAGCCTCACGCCACATCTTGTAGGAGTGCCAGCTTTATACAGCTTTGTGCTCTCAAGTGCTTTAGTGCACACCCTTCCTCCATCCGTCCACTCTTTCAGCCGTCCACCAGTTCTCACAGAGGACCTACTCTCGCAAGGCCATCTGCTAGGCACTGTGGATACAGAAGGAATGAGGTGAACAGAGCTCTTGTTCAGCTCTTCTGAGCCTCATATTCTCCCAGCCACCAGATGACAGCTCCCCTGGTAAGAAGCCCTTCTCCAAACATTGCTTCCTGGCTTTCTCGTCTCCAAGTGTAACATTCTCAATTCAAGTACCTTTTGCATTCTTGCTAAGGACACACTGAGGTAAAAGGCCAGTGTTCTTTGCACTGAAGGCACATGAAGAATATGTACAATCCATGGAAAAATTAAACCCCAATAATATCAAGTAAGTATTTTTTGAAATGTTCTATGGCACAATTTATCTGGTTTAGGAATTCTCTTACACATACTCTTTTATCGTCTTTATGAAGCAGCAATTTTGCACATTCATCACATGAGTTTTTATTTTCTTAAAAATATATCCCTTATGAGAGAATTGAGATATACAGTACAATAAAAATGACAGGGAAACATCAGACTGCAGTCTGTCACCTTGCATTAGTTGACCTTATGATGTTTATTTCTCTATTTCTGATGTAGGCATGCTTGATAAGTTGTTACAAAGCACCAGTGGGCACCAGCAGTGAGATGAGAGGCTATGAGAAGCCTGATTGTAATGTTCTAAAAGAGTTCATATCCTTAGGTTATTCCTCACGCCATTATTCTGACCACTTTTTAATACTTTGGCCCCATTTCTTGCCACTATCTCAATGTGCCTTCACTCCCGCTGTGCAGACCTCATTATCCTTCTTCAAGTGTAGCATACTGTTTCCTGCCTCCATGACTGCTCAGCTACTCCCTCCCACCTCAATGCCCAGCCCTTCACCTAGCCTAGTTGTTTTTAAGATTTATTTTATTGTTTTTGACAAAGAGAGAGACAGAGAGAGACAAAGAGAAGGGGAGGGCCCAGAGCAGTCTCCATAATTGTATGTCATCAGTTTTTGACATGGTTTCATTCCACACAAGTGGGCAGGGAATCACACAGGGCAGGAGCTGGGCTGGGGGCCTCCCTCGTGAGAGGCACACTCCCTTGAGCCAGGGGCCTACCTAGGGGTGAGAAGCAAACTGGGGGCCTCCCACATGGAAAGCACACCCCAGGGCTGCAAAGCGAGCACTTAACCCTCTGAGCCATCCGGTTTCCCCCACTGTCTAGTTCCTGATTGTAGAGGAAAAGCTTTCAGTTGTTCACCGTTCAGTATCATATTAGCTGAGGGTCTGTCATATATGGCTTTTATTATGTTGGGGTACTTTACTTCTATATTCATTTTATTGTGTTTTAATTACAAACAGATGTTGTATCTTGTCAAATGCTTTTCTTGGGTCTGTTGAAATAATCACATATTTTATTCTTTGTTTTGATATGTGGTATATCATGTTGATTAATTTGCATATGTTGTCCCATCCTTGCACCTCTGGAATGAATGAATCTCACCTGATTGTGATGTATAATCTTTTTAATGTATTGTTGTGTTTGATTTGTGGGTATATATTTTAGAATTTTTGCATGTGTTTTCATCAGAGATATTGGTTTGTAGTTCTATTTTTTTATGTTATTCATACAAGGCTTTGCTATCAGGGTAATAATGACCTCATAAAATGAGTTATGAAGTATTGCATCTTCTTCAATTTTTTGGAAGAATTTGAGGAGGACAAGTATTAAATTATATTATCATGTTTGGTGGAATTCACTAGTGAAGCCACCTCTCTGGTCCTGGACTTTTGCTTTTGGGAATGTTTTTTGTGATTGTTTCAATTTCCTTACTGCCAATCAATCTATTTAAATTTTCCAGTTCTTCATGATTCAGTCTAGGAAGGTTATATATTTTTAAGAACTTGTCCATTTATTTTTTTAGTTTTTTGAATTTGGTGGCATATAATCTTTCGTAGTATTCTTATATGATCTTTTGTATTTTTGTGGTATTCTTTATATTTTCTCCTCTCTCATTTCTGTTTTTGTTTATTTGTGTCTTTTCTCTTTTTTCCATAGTTAAGTCTAGCCAGGAGTTTGTTAATTTTATTAATCTTTTCAAAAACCAGCTCTTCATTGCATTTTTTCTGTTGTCTTTTTGTTCTCTGTTTCATTTTATTCTGCTCTAGTTTTTATTATTTCCTTCCTTCTGCTGATTAGGGTTTCATTTGTTCTTCTGTTTCTAGTTTTTTAAAGATGTTATGTTAGGTTGTTTGCTTGGAATTTTTTTTATTTTTAAATCTATTATTGAGATAGGCCCATAATGATATAAATTTCCCTCTGATTACTACTTTTCTGTATCTTAATAATTTTTGTATTTTGCATCTTCATTATCATTTGTTTCTCTGTGTCTTTTGATCACTCCTTTTACTTCTTCTTTCACTCAGTCATTCTTTAGTAGCATTTTGTTTAATTTCTCCATATCTGTGGTTTTTCTCACTTTCTTTTTGCAGTGGACCTCTAATTTCCAAGCGTTGTGGTCAGAGAATATGCTTGGTATGATTTCAGTCTTCTTAAATTAGTTGAAGCTAGTTCTGTGTCCCAACATATGACTAGAAAAGAATGTATATTCTTATGTCTAGGATGAAAGGCTCTGTAAATGTTAATTATGTCCATTTAATCTAATGTATCATTTAAGGCAGATAATTTCTTATTGATTTTCTGTGTGGATGATCTATCCTAGTTGTCAATGGAAATTTCATTTACATAAATAATAGTAACCATTCAAAACGAAAAATCCATAACATAAAAAAGAGGAAACGGGGGGGGGGGGTGAATCATAGCAAACCATAAAACTAAGATAACAGAAACACAAAGGCAAAGAAATAATAGATACATCAAGCTGCCAAAAGACAAAAGATAAAATGGCTATAGAAAATCTTCATTTATCAATAATCACCCTAATTGTAAATGGACTGAACTCACCAATAAAAAGGCATAGAGTAGCAGATTGGATCAAAAACAAAAAAACAAACAAACAAAAAAACCCAAACAAAAAAACCCAACCAGGAGAAGCAGGGATGGCTCAGTGGGTTAACCGCTCAATTTGCAGCTCCGGGGACTGAGGATTGAATCCCGACCCTGGCCCGTGTGGACCCACATGCTCAACTGGGGAGTGCCCCCAGTTCAGTTCTCACTGGGGTGAGAGCCTGGCCCAGTTCCTGCCCTGTGCAGCCCCACACCCACCTGTGAATGAAACTATGTGGAAAAACCAATGATGTGCAACTATGGAGACTGTTCTGGGCCCTCTCCCTTCTCTCTGTCTCTGTATCTCCCTTTCTCTGTCAAAAACAATTAAAAACAAACAAACACCCAACCATATGTTGCCTTCAAGAAACACATCTTAGCTGCAAGGACAAATACAGATTTAAAGTGATAAAAGTAAAAAACAACATTCCAAGCAAATGGTACCCACAGCAAAGCATGTGTAGTCATACTTATATCTGACAAAATGCACTGTAAGATAAAGGTAACAAGAGACAAAGATGGACATTTCATAACAATAAAGGGACAGTACAATGAGAAGACATAATACATCAATATATATGCCCCTAATCAGGGAGTACCAAAATATATAAAGCAACAGAACTAATTAAAGGAAGAAACTGACAAAAACACAATTATAGTAGGGGATCTAGTCTCTGTTTTGGGGTTTTTTTTTTAATACTATTTTTAATATCCTTTAATTTAAAAGGTTTTAGATTTGCATAAAAGTAAACTGGGGGAAGCTGGGATGGCTTATCGAGTTGAGTGCTCGCTTTGCAGCCCCAGGGACTGAGAATTGAATCCTGGCCCTGGCCCTGGCCTGTGCAGACCCATGTGCTGAACTAGGGTGTGCTTCCCATGCAAGAGGTCCCCACTTCAATTCTTGCACCCCAGTTCAGCCCCTGGCTCAAGGCAGGGTTCCTCCTATGCAGGAGGCCCCTGGCCTGGTTCCTGCCCTGTGCAGCCCCTGCCCACCTGTGTGGAACAAAACCATGTCAAAACTGATGATGTACAACTATAGAGACTGCTCTGGGCCCTCCCCCTTTTCTTTCTGTCTTGGTCTCTCTTTGTCTCTTGTCAAAACAAAAAATAATCTTAAAAAAGGAAAGAAAGAAAGAGAGAGAGAGAGAGAGAGAGAGAGAGAGAGAAAGAAAAAGAAAGAAAGAAAGAAAGAAAGAAAGAAAGAAAGAAAGAAAGAAAGAAAGAAAGAAAGAAAGAAAGAAAGGAGGGAAGAAAGAAAGAAAACTGCCTGAAAGAATGAGTAGGGTCAGCCTACATTTAAAAGTCTCTAACATTTGTATACCCCTACATAGTATTTCAGAGACACCCTCAGTTTACGTGTTTCAGATAATCCTTTGGAATATGTTTTCTCTGTCTAGATTACACAAATTGTAATGAACGACACAGATGCCTTCCCCAAAGTGACTGAAAGCAGGATTTATTTCCAGCCTAAAACTTGTTTTGTAACAGAGGTTTACTTAGGCTATTATTGGTGAGGTGGTGTTGAGTTCTGATGGGTTGTTTACACAGCACGTGCCAACACTGTCTCAGAGCCCTGTTGAGCTCAGACCTTCAGGGTAATTTAAATCAAATAAATAGGGAGGTTATAATCTGAATTCAATCAGCAGAATGATAGGAATACAGTGACTGTTCTGACACATGACATCCAGAGCCCAGAGACAATGCAACGATTTCTAGTGTGGTTTCTGTTATTCCATAGCCCTGTATGCACTGGGCAAGCATAACATAACAAACTGGAGGCACAATAGTAAAGTGAATTTTTTATGGCTGTTACATTGGAAGGCAGTTCTGTGTGCCAGAGGTCTGTCTAAACATGCTTAGGGAAGTAAATCACATCCATGGACCATCCTGACCTGCCCTTTAATTTTGGGTGATGTATTTCTTAAGTATAAAACCAAGTTCACTGGATGGTTATTTTTTTTTAATAGAACATAAACAGCTTGTCACAGCTTCTGAATTATTTTCAAAATGAGAAAGATCAAATTTTCAAGCAAGAGAGTTTTATATCTTTTCTTCTATCTGATTTTTAGTATCCTTTAGGGCACACTTGGATGACTAAGAAGAGTGGAAGAAATCCATGCCAGGCTTAGGAAGTATATCTTTATTTATCAACACATACTGTTCTTGAATGCTATGAGGCCCCAGGAAAAATTACTCTAAGTGACGTTTATGGAGTTATGAAGTCATTTTATTCATGGAAAGGTTTGCCTCCTAACAAAGGTGTGCTGTTATTGAAAGCCCAGTGAGCATATAAGTGGATGAAAACAAAGTCATTATGGCCATCATTGTTTGTGAGAGATGCTGTAATGCTATGAAAGCAATGTTGCCCTCAGATTTAAAAGTATGTGTCCTTATCTATGCATCTCCTTGCCCCATGTCCTTGGCTTGTCACTTCATTTCTTTGAGTTCGTTTACTTCTTTGTAAAATAAAATATTTCCATATAACATCCCTAAAAAGTCTATAATACATTTTTTTAAGATTTATTTTTATTGTGTTTGACAGAGAGAGAGCTACAGAGACAGAAACAGAGAGAAGGGGGAGGGCCCAGAGCAGTCTCCATAGTTGACAACATTAGTTTTCCATATAGTTTCACTCCACAGGTGGGCACAGGGCTGCACAGGGCAGGAACTGGGTCGGGAGCCTCCCGCATAGGCCCCAGCAAGAACTGAACTGGAGGTACACCCCAGTTCAGCATATGGGTCCACGTGGGCCGGGCCTGGGATTCGATCCTCAGACTCCGGGGCTGCAAAATGAGCGCTCAACCCGCTGAGCCATCCCAGCTTCCCCAAGTTTCAATATTTTGATTGCCAATATTTTCTATTCTTGCCAACCTGAATCAAATCTAAGTTACCTTAGATGGTAGGACTCTTCTCAAGTAAAAAATTTATAAACAAGCTCTTTATTTACTTTTCCAGACATCATCTCGTGGGTCATACTTGTATATGGGATTCACTAGTTTAAGAGTGTAGCCTTATTCAAAATTCCTGTGGAAACATTTTGACTATACAATCAAGTTAGAAAGACCTGGCTGTTTAGGATTGATAAAAGAAAAATGACAAAGTAAGATAAATTGAATACCCTCTAAGACAATGGTTATCATACTTTAGTCCTGGGGCTATGTTAAAAAGCAGGTTCCATTATGTCAGGCACTGAGATTATAATTCAGTAGGAATTTCAAGTATTCTCAGATAATTTTAATGTGGGCGACCAGCAGAACCTCCTTCTTCTAAGGTCTCTTAGTTGCAAGATAGGTGTGGGTTTTAATTTATTTATTTTGGAAACAATTCCAAGTTTTCAGTAAAATGGAGTTTTGAGTTCATAGTCTGAAAGAATCTTAGAATAAAAAAACTAACATGCTGAGAAGGCCCTCTTGAAGTTTTAGAAAGAGGAGCCTGCCACGCAGATGTAAAAACCACTCCACAACCATCCTCAATGACGAATGGCTGTCAGTTTTATAAAATCTCTGTGTATTTAGTTCATTCCATTAAACTTAAAATGGTGATGAAGAGGCTCCCCACCACCCTCGTGTGTGTATATAAAATACAGCCTTGGGTCTTACTTTTCTTTCCTTGGCACTAGCTCAGTATAAGTACTCCATAAATAATTGGTGGGTGAATAAACAGATTGTACACTGTATTGGAATTTTCTTGTCTGTGACACCCACCAGATTTTAAGTTACCGGTACATGGGGGAAATGAGACTATGCCTGTTTTGTTTGTCATTGTATCCCTAATGCCCAGAAAAATGATGTGGTAATTATTCAAACATTCATTTAATACACACGTGAAAAGTGGAAATGAAAACTAAGACTATATAGATAATTGTGCCATCAGGAGACTGAAATTCTTCACCAGAAAGAATGAACAAATGAAACTTTTAGTATTTTCCTTTCACAGTATGTCTTTCTGTCCAGAATCAGGGTGATTGCCTGGTTTGAATTGATCTAATTTAGTATATTTTCGTGACTGGGAAAGGGAGGGAAATTCTATCCACAGAATAGGAAATTTTGAGAAAGAATTTGAGAAAACAGAATTAAGAGCTTCTCTGTGAAAGATCAGGCAATTGTGACTGAACAGCATATGTGCACAGTGATTATTGTGAAAGTGATGCCTAAAGAAAAAACTATCACCAGTGTGATGACAAATCCTCAAAGCTTTGTTTATTTAGAGCTGTGGGCAACATTAAAAATGCTGGGAATAAAGAAGAATACAAGAGAGAGCTTCCCTGTTCTCAGTGCTGCCCCCTCCACTGGGCACCTCTTCTTCAGTGCCTTGCACACAGTGATGCACCATTTAAGGATTTGTGGACTGGGAGACCGTGTTTTCACTATGAAGGCTAGACACCATCCCACACCCAGCTGTAGGAATTACAGCCCTCCTTGGTATCATACTTGACAGGATAAAACTGCTATGTACCCCTGAGCCCTGGGACCACCAAAGACCTGATCTCAAGAGTGTTTTCATGTTTCCGTGGGTTTCTCTTCTTATGTAATAGGCAAGTTGTATTATGATAGTTTCTTACTGCTGCTTTAACAAATGATAACAAATATAGTGGTTTAAAGCAACACAAACTTATTGTCTTATGGTTTGGAAGGTCAGAGTCCAAAATGGATCTCACTTGAATTAAGGTCAAGGTGTTCCTTTCTGAAGGCTCTGGGGTAGAATCCATTCATTTTTCCAGCTTCTAAAGGCTGTCCCATTCCTAGGCTCATGGCCTTCTTCCTTTTTCTTTAAAGCAGCACCATCAGGTCAACTTCTTCTCACATCACATCCCTCTGAGCCTACATATGTTGTCACTTTTCTTCTGACTCTCTCCTTTGGCCTCCATCTTTCACTTCCAAGTACTCGTGTGATTATATTGGATCCAAATGGATAATTCAGGATAATTTTATCTTCAAATCAGCTGATTAACAACCTTAATTCCCTTTGCAACCTCAAATCCTCTTTGCCACGTTCATGCAATTCAGGTTCTGTGGAGTAAGACTCACCTTGGGGGCCATTATTCCACCTACCACAGAGGTCTAAGGTCTAAGTTAATGTGACAATCAGGATACTCATATCTGATCTTAGGTTTACCTCATTCCCAATTGTGGACTACTCGACTAAATAAATAATATATGCATAGAAATAAAGAGACTAATCTTTATATTCTGTTACTGAAACACAACTTGTATCTACCAGTAATTGCCTTCTCTAAGAACATTTGACTGGGAGACTATATAGTTTGGAGCTTTGAACTAATGATGAACTGCAAAGCACTGTTCATTGTGTATGAGTTACTCTAGTGTCAGTCTATTTTAGACTTTTTTTAATATATTTTATTTATTTATTTATTTTTGACAGAGAGAGAGAGAGAGAGAGAGAGAGAGAGAGAGAGAGAGAGAGAGAAAGAGAGAGAGAGAGAGAAACTGAACTGGGGGAACTCCCTAGTTCAGCATATGATTCCGCACAGGCCGGGGCCGGGATTTAATCCCCGGTCCCCGGCGCTGCAAAGTGAGCGCTTAACCCACTGAGCCACCCCGGCTTCCCCCTATTTTAGATATTTTATTTTCATACTACTGCAGTATTTTCCAGATTAACTAGAATAATAGCTAATAACCTCAGCTGCATGTTGAAATTATCAAAAAAGGTTTTAGAAATTCTGGTGAACAGACCATTCCTAAGACTAATTAAAATCCAACATATAGGGGGTGGAACCCAGATATAAATTTTATTAAAGCTTTCAGATAATTCTATCATGTAGTCAGGAATAAGAAGTACCTCTATAGGCAAGTGCCTAATTCAATTATCTTTCTAGATTAAATGGGAGCTGGCTGTGTGTCCATATACTTTTAATAAAAGAAGAGGTTCTTTTAATGACAACTTTTCTAAAAAAATCTAGAAAATCTGAAAAAGGGATCATTATTTCCCACTCATGATAAGCATTTAATCATTTAATTCATTGTCCTCTTTGTTTCAATACTATGAACATATACATATTGATCCTAGAAAAGCTTTTTATCTTCTGTATCGAAATCTTCTCAAAGCATGAGACTACTCCTGATTTCATAGAACTCCTGGACTGTTCAGGTTCTTGGATCCCACCTCATACTAAATCAGAAACTCTGGGAGTAGGGACTAGAAATCTATAACTCTTACAAGCATCCCAGATAGTGTTTTCTTAATCAAATTCCACTCAGAGAACTACAGATCTGTAGAATTTCTCTCCACGTGCTACCATCTTTGTGATAATCTTCAAGAATCTAGGGACAGAGTCAGCATCTATGGGTTTGTACTGATGTAATAGTTTCTTATTAGAAGATTAGCCTCCAGCCTTTGATTTGCTGTTGTTAAGATATTAATTTATTAAGCACCAAAGGGCTTTTTCATCCAAGAAGTTTTCACAGAGAAAGATAGACTTACACTGTGTGCTAATAGATAGATGAGTGAAGAGACAGATAAAATAAAATTAGAAAACCTGGACAATTATACATAGTTGATTATTAGGGGTTGGCCTCATGAGGTAAAGGCTAGGAACCAAAAGTAAAGTAGGTTAGGCTTAGATGGAGGAAATTAGGAGAATTCAGCTTCCTATTATACCATTGCAAAGGAAATGAGGGCAAGCTGGAGAAAATTTCTGTGAATTATATCATTATTGCATATTCTTCAAGGTCATGTTAAAAATTAGCTAAAAACAGGAGACAATGTCTTGAAACATATACCTACAGGCAAAAATGAACCTCTTAAAAATAAAAACAAAAACAAGTACATTCTGTTAACCAAGTAAAACCACATGACTGTTAGAGGTTTTATAGCTTTTAAAATATGTTAATTATTATGTGTCTGTGTTTTAAATTATGTGAGTATGTTTTGTAATCTGGGGTTAAAAATAAACTTTGTAGCCAATTTTAAAATGAAGTGAAGTACATGCTAAAAACTAAACTGGGGTTACATATAAGACAAAGCATAAGCGTGGAAATGGTAAAAAGGCAATAAGGAAATGTTACATTCGAAAGGAAAAAAATGTTAGCAGGTGAAAATAAAGAAGTTCTCCTTTGTGTGCCTGAGACTGAAATAAATTTTCATGAAATCTTCAAATGTTAATTCAGATAGTCTTTTACATTTTTTAAAAGCTAAACTTGAAGAAGAAGAAAAAGAATGTAGGCAACATGATTACAAAAGCTGATATATAATACAGATATGTTCCTAAGATAAAAAGAATAACTTCATGGACAGTTCATTTTGGGAAAGTCTCAATAGCTTGTAAGGCTCACAGACAACAATAAAACCTTAATAATGAATGTGTGGATTTCATATAGAACAAGGAATCTTCATAATTCTAAAATTCAATTTTCAGGAACCCTCAGCTGAACACCATTAAAACAAATAATGAATTGTTAATGAAAGCTAAATATTTCTAGAAAGGGAGGAAAGACTAACTAAAGGGAAGTAGTCTGCAGCATGAATGGAAATGTTAATTTAGAAAAGTTTATTACTTATTTATTAAATCATTTTGTAATAGTCCCAAGTTCACATGAAACTTTGAATAGTTTGATCTATGGATCTGAGGAAAACAGAAAAGCAAAACAAAAAGGAAGCAAGTTCAGGCCACAGAGGGTACAAATTAGGATTGAAAAACAAAACAAACCCATTTTGCAAATGGGTTTAAAACATGATACAAAGTTTTCACAAGTTTACATGCTTTTCTCCTCCATATGGAGAAATTCTTAGTATTAATGTGCATTTAAAATGTTCAAAACCAACATCAGAAATGTGCAGAATATGCTGGAAAAATGGGGACGAGAGGCAGGAAGATCTATTCACTGAAAGGCTTTCTCTGTTGCCAAGCTTTCTCCAAGCTACCAATCCACATGAGATGAGACCTCACTGGCCTCTACTTCTGTTAATTTTGAGAGTAGTTTCAATCTGAAGAACACTGAATTAGAAGCATATTGATGCAGAAGAAATTACCTTCAAACGTAGAGGCTTAAACCCATAAACATTCCTTACCTCACAGTTTCTGAGAGTGGACTGGTTCGAGCTCAGAGAATCTCAGAAGGTTGCTGTCAAGACGCTGGCTGCGGTCTTCTGAAGGCTTGACCACAGACCTGTGGGATCCTTTTCTAAGTTCACTCAAGTGGCCATTGGCTGTAGGTCTCTGATCTTGGTATGCTTCTCTATAGAGTGGCTGACAACATGGCATCTGACTTCTCTTTTAGGGAGTTATTTAAGAGGATGAGAGTGAGCAACTAATATGCAAGCCACATTATCTTCTATATCCTAATCACAGAAGTGATGTCCCATTACCCCTGTCATATTCTATGGGTTACACAGAGCAGCCCTGCCTGCTATAATGTGAAGGTGACAGCACAAGGGTATGAATACTAGGAGGGGCAATCATTTGGGGCCACTTGGAGCCTATTGCAAACTCTTTAGTGGTTTGTACTGATCTTCCCCATTTGGATTGTTAGTTCCTTGGGAAGAGGACCTAAGTCACATGATCCTTTTATTTGTTTATTTTTATCTTAAATAACTTAGAAGTTCTGAGAAACTTTTATTCTCTCTTGGTTCCCTCCACATCTCTCCATCAGACACCCTATGTCTTTTGATTGGAGCATTTAACCCATTTACATTTAAAGTAATTGTTAATAGCTATTCAGTTATTGCCATTTTACTATTCTTACTTTTGATTTTTTTTCTTACAGAAGTCCCTTTAACATTTCTTACTGATTGGTGATGATGAACTCCTTTAGCTTTTTCCTTGTCTAGGAAGTTTTTTATCTGTCCTATTCTAAATGATAGCTTTGCTGAGTAGAGTAAGGTTGTAGGCCCTTGCTTTACATCACTTTGAATATTTTGTGTCTTTTCCTGCTGGCCTACAAAGTTTCTGTTGAGAAATCAGCTGACAATCATAAGAGCTCCATTACAAGTAATTGCTTTTCTTTTGCTGCTTTTAAGATTCTCTCTGTCTTTAACCTTTGGCATTTTACTTATGATGTGTCTTGGTGTGGGATCTCTTTGCATTCATCTTCTTTAGGACTCTGTGCTTCCTAGAATTGTATGATTAGTTACTTTATTCAGTTAGGGAAGTTTTGAGTCATTATTTTATCAAAAAATTTTCAATTACTTGTTCTCACTCATCTCCTTGGGTGTTGTTGATGTGCATGAAGTTCTCCCAGGTTCCTTAAATTATCCTCATATTTTTTTCTTTTTGCTGTTCTGTTTTGGTGTTTTCTGCTACCTTATCTTCTAAGTCACTGATTCAGTCTTATGTGTCATCTATTCTACTGTTGATTCCCTTTAATTGTTACTTCATTGTAATTATTGTTTTCTTTATTTCTAACTGTTTTGTGGGGTTTTTTTTTAATGTGTTCTCTCTCCATTTTTATGTTTTCTGTCTCTTTGTTGAAGTTCTCCCTGAGATCACTGAGCATCCTTTTAACCAGTGTCTTGAACTCTGCTTCTGGTAGATTGCTTATCTCCATTTTTGTTTAGTTCTTTTTCTGGAGCTTTGTTCTGTTCTTTCACTTGGGACATATTTGTTTGTTTCCTCATTTTGGCTGCCTTCCTGAGTTTGTTTCTATGTATTAGGTAAGGCTGCTACCCCTACCAGTTTTGGTAGAATGGCTTTAGATAGCAGGTGTTCTGTAAGGCTCAGTGGTGCAGTCTCCCCGGTCACCTGAGCCAAGTGCTCCAGGTGTGTGTGTTGTATGTGCCCTCCTGATGTATTTGAGCCTTGAATGCTGTTGGCACATCAATGGGAACGATTAACCTTCAGGTGACCGGTTGTGAGGACTGGCTGTGACTATAGTGGAGTGGTTGCTGTCCAGGGACTACCCCTACAGAGCAGGATTTGCTTTAGCAAGGCTTTGGGGCCTGTCAGCCTGCCCTTTGGGTGTGTCATTTGTGGAGGTGGTTGGGTGATGCTCTGGTGTGGTCTGAAGTTGACCACTGGGTGTGTTGGTTCTGGGGCCTCTTGGGAGGGGCTCTGGGTTTTATTTGATAACAAATCAAATAAAACAATTTAGGACAGTTCTCCTCAAGGATACTACCAAACTACTTTGAAAGAGAAGAGAATTAACTAATACATGGTAAATCTATAGAAATAACCCAAGTGGCCTCCCCTCCAATACATAGAAGTATATATATTCATTCACCAGCTCTCTTTACAAAAAGATAATTGTATTTTTTGATCGAGCCTCTCTGTGAATGTTGCCCGAACTATCTTGTGTTCTAATCTAAGAGGACAACAAGATAAAATATACATTAAGAATGTAGGCTTTACATTAGACAGTCTTGGATTCAATTTCTGGCTCTATAATTTACTATCTGTATGGCCTTGAACAAGCAAAGTGAATCTCTGGGTTTCAATGTTCTATAATAACATTCCATTGGGCTTTTGTGAGGATTAAATCAGAAATACAGTATATGATTTCCTTGGGTCTCAAGCTTCTTGGCTTTCAGACTGGAACTTCACATCAGCTCTCCTGGGTCTTCAGCTTGCCAGCGCAGATCTTGGGACTTCTCAGCCTCCAAAATTGTGTGGACCAATTTCTTCAAATAAAATCAATTATTCTATCATCTATCTATCTATCTATCTATATCTTTTTTCTATCTAACAATTATCTATCTATTATCATCTATCTATCTATCTATCTATCTATCTATCTATCTATCTATCTATCTATCTATCATCTCCCTATCTATGTGTAGCTATCATCTATCTATCTACTTGGAAAGCCTTAATGGAACAAAGAAACATAGTTGGCTTTGTGGAACCACTTCCTACTCCAAATAATCTTCTACCAACAGATTGGACATTTGAGTACACCAATTCTTTCTGCTTCTGTATTGAGGCAAATGTCTGCATTGTAGGAATCTGTTAACAGCCTAATATGATCATTAGTAAGAGTGAATTATTTTGGCATCCATTATTTAGTCATTTATGATTTCATCATTGTTGTAGAAAAATTGACTTGACCTTTGTTCAAGGGTTGCTGAGTCAGATGCTTTGATGACTTCTCATTTATTGTATTAACCAATACAGTTCCATGATCATGAGATAACTTCAAAGTACAACTAGTACTCTTCTAAATGCAGAGAAGAAATAGCACAACTGAAGCCTTACCCGGATACAGCATCTGGAAGGCAATTATGTCTTTCATATGCAAACACTTCACCTCCACCAGCCTCACCCTTGGTCCTGAGCAGAGGCATCTTTGTGTGGTGAGTGATCTGTGTTCTTTTAAGAACTAACTACCTGCCCTAATTCACTTCTCTTATATTTATTTGTTGGGAAGTGTCTAATAGAATTATTGTTTCAAAAGATGGTATAAACATGGAATAATTTTAGACTTACAAAACCAGCAAAGGAAACAAATACATATTTTGTGGTCTTGAGCATGGAGAGTGCATTTGGATGTCATGAAAAAGAAGACAAAGTGAGAAAAATAAAAATCAAAATATTTGGTTGTATCTATGTGCCTCATGTTATTAAAAATAAATTAGTAGGGGAAGTCAGGATGGCTCAGTGGGTTAAGCACTCACTTTACAGCCCCGGGGACTAAGGATCGAATCCTGGCCCTGGCCCGTGCGGACCCATATGCTGAACTGGGGAGTGCCCCCAGTTCAGTTCTCACCAGGGTGAGACCCCAGCCCAGTTCCTGCCCTGTGCAGCCCCATGCCCACCTGTGGAATGAAACTATGTGGAAAAACCAATGATGTGCAACTATGGAGACTGTTCTGGGCCCTCCCCCTTCTCTCTGTCTCTGTCTCTCTGTCAAAAACAATAAAAATAAATCTTTTTAAAAAATAAATAAATAAATAAATAAAATACATCAACCTTGAGTCTCAGAGATGATCAGGAATGAATAAAGTCAATTTGATTAACAAAATAAAATGTCAATTTTTACTGTGCTTATGATAGATATATTGAGATTATGATTACTTTTAACATTTTTTATTTGGATTCAAAATAAATTTAAATCTTTATTTATATTTATTGTACCTTTCTCCCACAATTCTTTTACTTTAAATTTTGAGAGAAAAATTGAGAAAAACAATTTTCCCCAAATAGTATTTCCTTTTTTGTTAAAGAACAGTGAATGAAATCCTTTGATCATTGTAAAGCAAGTGGTTTTAGGTTACATAGGTAGACTGACACCTAGATGAAGTTATTAATTATTTATATCAAGAAAAGAAAAAAGAGAATCTAATGAACTAAATCGCTGTTTGAAACCTAACTTTGGGAAGTAAAGTTACTGATAAATAAAAATGACAATGTCAATGATAGATGAGGAACCCAGAAATATGCGTAATCATCTATTATCTATTTATTTCATTTAGGAAGTGTTTTAAGCAAAAATATTATTCTGGGATGAGGGCAGAAGAGGAGAATTTCATGGCCAATGGAGCACCCCCAAATTTTTGATAACTGTAGTTTCATCAGATGCTACTCTTCTAAAGAGGAGTCAGAAGGGGTTGTCTGCTTCTAGCTATATACTTGTCCCACATCTATAAACCAAGGAGTTTAGCCACAGCTTGTAGCAGATATAAATTCTGTGATATCCATTCCACAGATTAAGATTTGAGCAAGATGTGAATTGACAAAAGGTTCCAAATAGCCAGAGGCTAGTGTTGGTTGTCCAGGATTTGGAGAGTAAAGATTTCTTCCATGCCCAAAGTCTGGGCTGGCAGGCAGAATGAAAATGCAAATTTTATACTCTTAGCTCACTGCTGCCTGGTCTAATAAAAATTCATTAATTATTGATTTACTTTAAGGGGAATAAAAAGTGCACTACACAATAATTTTCATTTACCAGTCCAGACACAACAGATTTAAAATAACAATCCTAGAGAAAGGTTTAAAAATTAGCAATGCTGAGGTTAAAAAAAATTTTTTTTTTAAGTTTCCAGATAGTTTCATGTTTTTACTATATGCTGAGCTAAGTAGCCAAAAATTTTAGGAATACTCTAAAAGTCTGAGAAATTGATATGAGCCAGATCTAATATTATTTGAGGTAATGTCCTCAAATTACTTTTATTTCAAAGGGGATTCTAGTGATCAACACAAAAGAAATGGTCTTGCTTTCTACAAGATTTGTCCAAGCAGGGCCACCAGAGTGATTTTGTGTGAATTAGAAAACGGTGCTTCCTCTGGGTGCTCCATGTGTGGAGCTGCTGATGTGGCAGCTGGTCGTGGGGAAAGCGAACAATGGATTTCAGCCCCTTGCTGCCTTGGCTGCTTTGGCTGCCTTGGCCTCAGTGCACAGTTGAACAGCTGTATGCACAGCTCTGGTTTGGTTAAAATACAAGTAGGTTAAAAACCTACTCCTGAGTGGATGAAACCCAGGTTGGGTGTTTCAAGAAATATGTACAGTTTTGTCTGTGAAGAACTCTTAGTCCCCTGGAAGGCTTCATTCATCAAGACCAGACTTGGACATTCTGCTTAATGCCATGTTTCTAGTCCTCAAACACTTTCTCACACTAACTTTCAAGAATGTTTTAAAACGAAAATATTTATCTCAGTGTATCCTGGGGGAGAATAAGGGCCAAATGCTTAAGTTTGTAGTCTCCTGATCAATTATTCATTCACCTCTCAACAAAACTTGTACAAAATGGAGTTTGTATCCTCCCAGGTAATTTACTTTGTTTCAAAAACAGATGAGACTCCTTTGCAGGAGGCTGTCACACAGAGTTTACATTTCAGATGTATCATCTTTGTTAATGTGTTTCCAAAATCCAGGGCAGGATGCAGCTCCCCCTCCCTCTGGAATTTCAAGTAGAACAGAAGAAAGCAGCTGAATATGTAAAGTAAAAATCTATTTTAAAGGTGAAGTCAATAGATGAGTAGCTAATTTTTCAAATAGTTCTTTGAAGTATTGTTTTACCCCTACAAACTAATATGTACATATTGTAAAACATTCAAATAATACAAACTATACAGTGTTAAAAAAAATGAGTCTCCTTTACTGTTTCCCTCAAATGTAATTCCTCTCACCAGAGGAACCACTGTTAATATTTGATTATTTATTTCTAGATAGTTTTTTTCTAAGAAATTATACACACATGTACAAGGGCTGTCTGGAAAAAATCCAGCTATTGTCAATATAACGAGAACTGTGATGTGGCTGGATACTCTCTGGACAGACCTCGTCTACATGTCTCTTAAGTAATTTTTTAAATTAAAATATAACTCACATATACAAAAGTAGGCATATCATAATTTCATGACTTAATGAATTATCACAAACTAAACACTCCAATATAACCACCACCCAAATCAAGAAATAAAACACTATCAGCACCTCAAAGGCCCCCTCCCTTATTAATCTATATTTAATTTTTGTACATAAGATACACACTTTTCTACCATTTACTTTGTCCAATTAACAATTTTTATGCCAGTTACATAGATACTAGTAACACTGCTGTACAATATTCCTTTGTATGGGTTTAACTAAAATATTTAATTGTTTTTTCAGCCTTAATTCTTTTCTTTTCTTTCTTTTTTTCTTCCCTTTTCTTTCTTTTTTTTGACAAAATTTAACAATAAATTTTGTTAAATTTATTGGGGTGACATTAATTGATATCAATTACATTGTTTCCAGGTGTACAATTCTGTTACATTGTTTATACATCGCATTATGTGCTCACCACCCAGAATCAGCTCTCCTTCCATCACCATATGTTTGATTCCCCCTCCATACTCCCCCTCACCCATCTCTCCCACCCACCTTCCCCGCCTCCATCCCCAGGTAACCACTAAACTATTGACTGTGTCCATGAGTCTTTGTTTCTTTGTTCCTTTCAGTTTTATATTCCACCTATAAGTGAGGTCATATGTTTCTTGGTTCTTTCATTCTGACTTATTTCGCTTAATAAGATGTTTTCAAGGTCCATCCATGTTGTACAAATTTCTGTATTTCATCTTTTCTTATCGCTGAGTAGTATTCCATTGTATAAATGTACCACAACTTCTTTAAAATTTTTGATATTACCCAGTCAATATTAATGAAAATGTAGTTTATTAAAATAATATATTAATTTTTAAGCTCAAAATTTTTCATTTTTTATTTTATAATAAAAGCCATTCTTTTTTATCTTTATTTTACAAAAAAAATGCTAATACATTTTCAGACATAAGATTGCAATAATCTAAAAATTGCTTACTAATAACATTTCAAACATAAGGTTGCAATAATCTAAAAATCAGGAGGCATCCAAGTCTTCTGTGTGATATTTGTAAATACTGTTTAATGACAAGGCAAGAAGATTGTCTTGGCTCCTTGTCCCCCTACCCCTCACAGGGGCAGGTGTGTCTGGCCAGGGTTTGGAGAAGATTAATTAGGATTACAGCTTGAATCCTAGAGCCAATGCTTTTGGGGAGGTGGGGGGGTGGGGACTGATCTGTAGCATTTTCCAATTTCTTTGGTATCGATAGTACCACCAAGACTAATTTCAAGAGACTGACTTGGCCTTGCTGAACTTACTGCATTAGGGGAAAAACCCACGCAATTAACTCTAATGAGCTGCTAATAGCTCCTAATATAACTCCAAAACACAATTACCTTGGGTCTGAGGTGAGATAGTAACTACATGTCTGTCTAAAAAGGAGTCAAAAAAACCACAGGTGAGTGGCAGTTAAAAAAGAAAAAAATATATCAAGAGTGGAAATCTGAAATAGCTAAAGGTAAGGGGAAATAAGGAAATATCTTGGGTTTTGCTTTGAACAGAATCGAAGTGTTCAAGGAGTGCCTTTTGTTTTAATCAGCCATATGATACATGGTACAATGGTTAAATTATCCATTCAACAGGTAAATATTAATATTCTGCCAATATAATAATCACGAGTTATGGTGGAAATATGTATATGGTAGAATTTCCCTTCTTGCCGGCAAGTCAGTGAGGAGAAGAAACAACCCACAAAGAAACACACAGAAATTCGGACAGAGTAGTTAGATAAAGCATCTCTCAAAACTAACTGCATTTACTCAAGATAAGTTTATTTGCTTCACATACCATAGGCTACAGTTGGTATTCAGGGAAAGTGGTAAACAGAAAAGAAAGTTAATAGAAGAGAGTTTTGAAAAGCAAAGCAAGGGAAGAAAGGGAAGAATGCTCACTATGCTTCCTAGCATTGAAAAATTATTCTAGAGAGTGAGGAAGAGAGTGATGGTGGGTGGAAAGATTCAAAAGCCTTTTTAAGCAAAACATAAAATCCAAAAGCCAAAAAATAAAAAATAAAAAAATAAACTAATAAATTGGATTAGATAGACAAAATTGCAAAACTGCAAAACTATATCGTCAACTAATTATAAATAAACAAAAAAAAACCCTGTCATACTTCAAGGGTCGAACCCCTATGGATGGCTCTCACTAACTAGACTGGTTTCCTATCCCTGCCTTTTACTCTGCTAGAGCTGCCATTACAGACTGTCACCAAGTGGTGGGTGGTTTAAACAATAGAAATGTATTTTCTCACAGTTCTGGATGCAGAAAGTCCAAGACTGAGGTGCTAAAAATTGGTTTCTGCTAAAGCCTCTCTCCTAGGTTTGCAGCTGGCTGCCTTCTCTCATCATTGCAAGGCTTTTTCTTTGGAGAGAGAGAAAGAGAGAGAGATAACTGGTATCCCTTCTTCCTCTTCTTAAAAGGACACATATTGTATCAGATTAAGATCACACAGTTCATCTATTTTTTTTAAGATTTATTTTATTGTTTTTGACAGAAAAAGAGACAGAGAGAGAGAGACAGAGAGGGAAGAGGGAGGGCCCAGAGCAGTCTCCATAGTTGCACATCATCAGTTTTCAACATGGTTTTATTCCACACAGGTAGGCAGGGGCCATGCGGGCAGGAACCAGGCCTGGGGCCTCTTGCACGGGAGGCATGCCCCCACAAACTGGGGGCCAAACAAGGGGCCTTCCACACGAGAAGCACACCCCAGTTCAGCATATGGGTACTCATGGACTGGGGCCAGGACTCGATCCTTAGACTCTGGGGCTGCAAAGCAAGCACACAACCCTGTGAGCCATCCCAGCTTCCCTAACACACAGTTAATCTTAATCACCTCCTTAAAAACCCCATCTCCAAATACAGTCACCTTGGGGGTTAGGGCTTCAACATGACTTTTGGGGAACACAATTCACTTTATAACACTGCCATAACAACTTACATAAATTTAGCAGCTTAAAACAACCCAACTTTCTTATCATATAATTCTGTGGGTCAGAATTCTGGGTTGGTTTCTTTGCTCCAGTTTTCACAGTGATGAAATCAGTGTATGAGCCTGGTTTGTTTGTTTGTCTGATTTTTGTTTGTTTGTTTTTATCAAGAGGCTCTGGGAAGTATTTGCTTCCCAGTTCATTTAGGGTGTTGGCAGAATCCATTCCTTGCAGTCACAGTTCCCTGTTTTCTTGCAGGCTGCCATTTGGTAGCCACCCTTAGCATCTAGAAGCCTCGCTCAGATCTTTGTATGTGAGCCCCTTCATTTTAGAGCCAGCAACTCTGTGTCAAATCCTTCTCACACTTGAAATCTCTCTGAGTTTTTGTTCTGTGTTTTTAGACATTCATGTGATTAGATGGGATCCATTTTTATAATCCAGGATAATCTCCTGGTTTAAATTTTGTAGCCACAATCAATCATATCTGCACATTCCCTTTTGCCATGTAATGTATAACATCTCCGTGGCCTCTAGGGATTACGGCAAGACCTCTTTGGGAGCCCATTATTCCATATACTACACTAGAATCTATACAAGAGCTTCAAATCCCCCAAGAAAGATTTGTGGAAACAACATTAAACAATAATAATGGTGAAAGAAGATCTTGATTTGTTCCTGGCTTATGAAAATAGTTCTAGCATTTTATAATTCAGTATGATGCTGGCTTTTGACCTGAGGGGGAGGTGTATGTGTGTTTGTGTCTGACTTCCCTGTTAATATATGTATATTTAAAAATACCCATTTATCCTTATTTTTGAATTTAAAAAATAATAATGGCTGTTCATTATTGTCAAATGTCTTTTTGGCATCTACTATAATGCTTATGATTATTTTTCTCCCTTGATCTATTAATATGGTCCATAAATTATATTATTTATATTAATAGTTTTTATTATTAAATTATCTTTACATCCTATAGTTATTTTAATATGTACCTATAATCTATATTATGTAAGTGTTTTTGTAACTGTTTTTTAAATAGAAGGTTCTATTTTCTCTGGTTTGTTCAGACGGTTATTATGAGCTCATAAGAAGAACTGTGATGATTCCTTTCTCTCTATGCTATGGGACTATTTAAATATTATACCAGTTATCTGTTCTTTAAAAGTTTATAAGAATACCTATGAAAAATAGTTGGGCCTAGCACCTTTTGAGAGAAAGCCTATTTAGTAACTTTTTATTTTTTTCCTCTTTTTGGATCAGTGCTTCATATAAAAATTTTTTTTAAATCTAGTCCTTTACCATCGTTCGTTACACCTATACACATACAATATTAAAGTTTTCAATGTGACCAATGGACTGCCTTCTTATTTGTATCTTCTCTTGGTTAGCTTGACAGTGCTACTCACAAAGGAACAAGTATGTCTAAACTGTTTTAATAACTTTCATAGTAGAGAAACTAGTCTCTCAGAAGTATGTTGATGGAAAAAAAAATAAGATGTTAAAGTGACTTTATCAGGATTTTAATATATAACTTTTCCCAAAATAAAGAAAATGAATTTGTATTTTCAAAATCCATCTTCAATTTTTCATCAGTACTCAGTTCCAACAACTTATCCTTTAAAGTTATAAATTCATATCTTTTGTTGAAAGAAATGGATTCAAAACTAATGAATTTCCTAGGATGAATCTTTTCTTGACAGAATAAAATTCAAAACATCTTATTAAATTTGAAAAATTTTCAGTGATTACTCTATGTAAGTGTGCAATTTAAATAATCACCTACTTTATGGTTAGCTATTGTTAAATTATGAAAAGTGTCACCATGGTCTGTAGAAACTATTCTCCCAAGCTTTTGCTATCGTTTTTGTTCTTTTATTTTAACTACCATTGAAAAACGTGTTGCGTTCTTTTCTTGCATGGAAGAATTCTCATTTAGAAAAAGAAGTGCAACTCACTGCCACATTCACTTAATTTTACTTAAAAGTAAATATAAAATTAAAAATAAACATAAAATTAAAAATAAAATATGTATAAAAACTGTTCTTGGAGTTACTTCTAAACAGGACTTGTTTCTCTTCCTACTATAACATAAATGTATATGATCAATATTTAATAATTTGGAGGTAAGGTTAGGCAGTAATCCCCAAGTTGTCTTGGGGTAAACAATGTAGCTGCAAGTGCCACGGGCAAGTATTCTCAGGGCCAACAGGAAAAGGGTTAAAGTTATTAAAATACAGAACATATTAGGAAAAAGTAACCTTGAAGTCCATTATACATCTTTATAATGTTGAAACCAAAAACACAAAGATTTTTTTTTATAGCTCAAATTTTCTCAACAGAATTTCTTCCCTTGATAACACCTGTATGTCAGTATGCAATGATTTTGTTTATGATCAACTTGTATGGTAAACATAATAAAGAGAATAATCTGAAAGTTAATGTATTAGCCTTATGTAATTTGCAAATTTTACAATATCACAAAGCACACTACTTACGTCAGCTGACATTTTTTCATAGCAAGACTTTCTCAGTGAAGAAAGCAGGATGTTGATGGATATGCTAGCACTTTCTTAATCTGAGTGACTACTTCAGAACGTTTTCTTCTTATTGCAGCTGCACATTCAGAGCATGAATTTTTTTTAAAAGCATGTTGAGCAAAGGAATCAAGACACATGGACCTATATATCAAAACTAAATGATAATATTTAGGGATATATAGTTATGTGAGTAAACTACAAAATAAATAAATAAATAAATGCAAAGGAATAATGATCTTAAAAGTCAGGGTAGTGTTTTTCTTGGGGAGATAAAGGAAGTAAAAGAAAATATTAGAAACTCTTGAAGGCATGGACAGTATTCTGCTTCATGCCCTGAGTAGTAGTTAGGTGTATAGAATTATACATTATGCTAGTCCATGATTTCACTGTACATTATATCTTATATTCACAAATTTTGAAGAGCTTAAAAAAGATAAAGGGTTCAAAATCATATGAAGATGTTTAAAATGTTTTCAAGGAGCAAAAATTGAGAAATAGAAGACTCATAGGAATCCTGAAGATTATCTTCCTATGTTTTAAAGAATATTATGTAAAAATTTTGGTTTTGTTTATTTTAAACTTCTCTTTTTCTAGATTCTGAAAGCCCTTTTTTCTGAAAATTACCTCCAGTCACTTTCCTCTCCTTACTTCATTTACCTGGTTGATGTCACTCATTTTAATATAGTGTGACTCCCCATTTTCCTCCTCCCACCCCTCACACACAGCCACAGTAGATTACTGGAAGAGGGAATACCTGACTCAAATTAGGTCATAAGTATCCATTCTCTAAAAATGTATATTTAGTACTCAGTAGGGAAACTAGAACTTATCAGCTGCAGTTGCAGTATAAAATGTTTGATTATATAGAAGCAATGTATTATTACAGAGTCACTTTCTCCTAAGGTACTTACTATCTGTGCCTGGAGGTGTCTAAATGTGGCCTGAATGATTCAAGGCAATAACAGGCAGAATATAGAAACAGACTAAAACTTTCAATTAAAAAAACAACAACAAAAAAACCTGCAAAAGTTCTTAAACGCATAATATAGATATATGATGTTTTCCCCCCACGCATCTTCTCTCCTACCAATATTAAATCCCTCTACCTGCTTGGTAGAACTAACAGTGAATAAACAACATTAATTATTACTGACAGTTTTCTTTGGTGGATGGGCACAGAAATTCTTCAGGTCAGAACACTCATTAATCCACTGAAAAAAATTATGTGTTGAAATTTAGATTGCTACTATAATGATAAAAAATTATCCCTATGTTGCATTGCATTTTTCAAAAAAGAAAAAAGAGGGAGAGAAATATTAAGAGGTGGGAGAAATGTGCACAATGTGTCATCCATTATTTAAAATAATCAAATATCCCATCCAACTGTAAGATAAAAATACAAAGGTCATTTTTAGTACAGGGCTTTTTCACAGTCATTTAAGGTGAGGAAGATACTTTGCTCTCAATTTGATACTTATGCGCCTATTCTCTCAACATACGCAATACAGCATTTCAATTTGGAACAATAATTTCATTCTTGTATTTTTTTCTCTCCAGCCTTTATTGTTGAATAAAAGTGAATACTGTTAAAATAATACTTTTAGAAAACCCATAATGAGCACATATTCTTTACAAATAAATTACATAATTGCACAGACTTAAAATTTTTCTTTGTTTAAAAATAATTTCAAGTATTCTAAAATTACTATTTAATGTCTAAAATTAGGAGATGTTAGAATGGGGAAATAAGGGAGATTTTTATAATTTTGGTATTGAAAGTCCCTGCAATTCAACATTTTAGAGTATCTGTTGTAAGCAGCCTCTAAGATATCCTCCCATGAACCCTCCTTTTCATTATTCATGCATTATTCATTCCCTTTGAATGTAGGCTGGATGAATCAACTCACGTTTAATTAACAGAATTCAACATAATGATGTGCTGTCACTTCTAAGACTAGGTAATGAAAGGGCTATGGCTTCCATCTTGGGTATGTTGTCTCTTGCTGTCTCTTGGATTGCTCATCTGGGAGAATCCAGCTGCCATGTTGGGAAGCATCCCCATGGAGAGACTTACAAAGCAAGAGTCCAAAGCTTGCCAACAACATATAGGTGAGCCTGGAAGCGGCTCTCACCTCAGTCAAACCTTCAGGTGAGATTATAGCCCTAGATGATGGCGTGACTGAAACCTTGTGAAGGACCTGGCATCAGACGTACACTGCTGAACTGTGCCCAGATTTCTTTTTTGTTAAAGATTTATTTTTATTGACAGAGAGAGAGAGAGAGAGAGAGAGAGATACAGAGACAGAGACAGAAAGGGGAGGGCCCAGAACAGTCTCCATAGTTGCACATCATTTGTTTTTCTATATAGTTTGATTCCACAGGTGGGCGTGGGGCTGCACAGGGCAGGAACTGGGCCGGGGTCTTCACCCCGGTGAGAACTGAACTGGGGGCACTCCCCAGTTCAGCATATGGGTCTGCACGGGCCAGGGCCGGGATTCGATGCTCAGTCCCTGGGGCTGCAAAGTGAGCGCTTAACCCACTGAGCCATCCCGACTTCCCCAAGTGCCCAGATTTTTGATCCATAGGAAATGTAAGATGATAAGTGCTTGTTGCTATAAATGGCTAAATTTGGGGGTCATTTGTGATACAGCAATGGATAACTACTACAGTTGTACCAACAAAATTGAGATGTGGAGAAAGGATATATTTGATAATATTCTAAGCATGATTTTACCTAGGCAAGTAAGGCACAAGAATTGTGTTACAAGAAAAAATGGGCCCCTGAGATGTCACATTCTAATCCATAGAACCTGTGAATATGTTACTTTGCATGGCAAAAGGGATTCTGCAGATGTAATTAAGGTTCTCAACATAGAAAGATTATCATGGATTATCTAGGTGGGCCCAAAGTAGTCACAAAGATCCTTATGATAGGGAGGCAGAGGATGAGAGTCAGAAAAAGAGAGGTGACAGTGGAAGGAGAGGTTGCAGTGATGGGCTTTACAGAGGAGGAGTCATGAACAAGGAACGCAGGCAGCCTCTAGAACTGAAAAAGGCACAGGAAGGTATTCTCCCCTAGAGCCTCCAGATAAAACACATTTCTGGCAACAACTTGATTTTACCCCAGTGAAACTGGTTTTGGATTCTGACATCTAGAAATTTTAAGATAATCAATTTAGGATGTCTTAAGACATTTTATGGTAATATGTTACAGCAACAATAGGAAACTAACACAAGAGCTTTGGTGAACATCCCACTGCACTAAATGTAATTATCTCTGTAAATTGTTACATTGTAATCCCCATATAGAGAGGCCAAACCAGAGGTTTAAGACAATACAGAATGTATTTCATATTCAAATTAGCCTTGAAGTAATAGTATTTCCCACCACCTGCCACCTTCCACCTCTAGAATCTCACAATTTTCCATTTAAAGGCCAAAGGGAACACGGACAAAAGAAAAAAAAAGCCTCCTAACAAAAATTAAGATTGATGAACAAACGAGAGTCTAAGCTGTATGAAGGCAAGAACCATTTGTTTTAATGACTGCTGTAAAACCAGCAATCAGCACAGTGCTGGCATATGACAGAGATTTGATAAATATCTATTGAATACACACCTTAAAAACAGAAATTGTTGGAACTCATCTGTAATGATAAGGTAGATAGATTTGGGCTGAGAAAAAAACTACATAGATTACTTCATGGCATGTCCAGTTTCTCCTCTTGAAATATAGTCCATCTGGTGGTAAAACAGGTGAGAATTTTCTAACCTCTCCCACTGGGTGCACTTTGACTCAGGCCACGACGGACTATTTTGACCAGATGACTGGCATGCAATTTGTTCCTCTTCCACCAATGCTTTCCTTTTGAGAACAAAGGGAAGTGTGTCTTGCCTCTACCCCTCTTGTACAGTATATTCTAGGTCCATTTAAATGTAGCAACTGTGAATTTAGCATAGTCTCCCTCCCGGTGTAAAAGCTCATACATTAGGACGCAGACAGGAGAACAGCCAGTACTGCATGGTGTTTCCTTTAGTTCAATTGCTCAAATTATCAAATAACCATCTGTAGGAAAAGAAGGAGAATAAAGCAAAATTGAAAAATAAGTGAATATTTGTTAAAAGTTGGTTGTTGGACAGGTACTTGTCCACATCTTTGCTTCCAGGTACAAATCTGAGAATGAAATTTGACTAGTATAAAAGTCAAAAGAGAACAAAGCAGGAAAAAACCTGTATCTTTGGTCTGATGGAGGAGAAAAAGGAAAACAAACAGTTTTCTGAAAACTTAGAAGAAATGCACACTGGTTAAAAATCATTAAAAATCTGAGAGGAAAATTTTAAGAAGATTTTGGCACTTTCATCAAATAAAAGTAGATATGGCTTCTTTGAAGCAGAAATAAAAGGTATAAGAAGAAAACAGACTAAAATAAAAAGGGAAGAGTTCATTCAATATGAAAAAAGAATAAGATAATGAAAAATTACTAAAATCTAAAAACATAACAAAAACTTTAAAACCCATGTTGTAGTAAATAAAGGCAGAGATAATAGGTGAAAAACTAAAATAGAGAGTTGAGATGCTATCCTGAAATGCAAAGGAAGGAAAGACATGAAATAGAAAGAAGGAAAATATAATTAAAATATTACTGTCATAGAGAAGAGCAAACTCTCTGAAACAAGAACATTCCTAAAGCTAAAAATATTTACATACACAGTTTTAAGTGTTATTCATCCTTTATGCAAAATAAATGAAAAGAAATGTACATTTAAATACACTTGACAATATTTTTATCTGCTAGGATTAAAAACAATGTCTGCAAAACCTCTAGACAAAAATATATCTTTATATTTATGACTATACCTAAATCTGTGCATACCTAGCCAATGTCTTTATCTGTGTCTATACCTATATCTATGCCCTATAAGTAGCCAAATTTCATGTTGGGAGATTTTTTTTTCTGTAGAACCATATGCAAAAGTATGAGCACTGTCTAGAAAAAAATCCAGCCATTGTCAATATAACAAGAACAGTTACATGGCTGGATACTTTCTGGACAGCCCTCCTATTCTAGAACAATTAGGAAAATTACCAATATATTGTCCAGACAAAAATGAATATCATGTATAGAGGCCATTAAAAATCCAAACTCAAATTTATTATAGAAAGGCTCAAGTATATCACAGACTTATTCACCCTTCTTTAATTCTTTGAAGACATACATTCAATAATAAAAAAAAAAATTAAATTAAATTCATGAATGAAGAAAGAGTGTTTTAAAGGAAGAACATAAAACACTAAAACTAAAGTGTTTTTTTTTATATCTGAATTATTATAACATGGATGTATAGCTCAATGAAAACTGCAAAAATTATTACTGAAGGGGAACACATAGCAATTGATCCACAAGTGATATATTCCAAAGATGTGAGTATGCATTGTACACTCATATAGCTAAAAGGATGTTAAATATATAAATATATATTATGCTAAAAAATCAAAATATCTATAAATCAACCAATCTGAAAATAATTAAATCCATTATGATGTATAGTATTATGATGAAAAGTGATATGCTAAAAGAATATTCAATGACATGGAGAAATATACACAATATATTTTAGAGAACAAAGCAAGGTATAAAACAGTATGCATAAAAGAACCAGTTTTTGTGAAAATAATGCATATGCATGCATGAAAGTATACCAGAAGGTTTTTGTACTAATAATCAATCATTAATAGTGATTTTCTTTGAATGATTTTCCTTTTTTGAGAGTTATGCATTTTTCTAAATTCTCTGCTATAAACATTTATCGCTTCTGGAAAAATACACGCACATTCTCTGCTCCAGCAGCAAATGGAAACCTGGAGACCCTTCCTTATGTTTCATTAGTTGCTTTAAAAAGCAGTTGAACTTTGACTACCACTTACTATCAGGAAGAACAGCACAATATTCAAAACATAAAACCCAAACTATCATTTTGAGATAAGCAGACATTCTCCAGCATTTAGACAGTCACTAAGTCATTCAGTTATCTGGAGGTATCTTTTCTGGTTCGTGAAGACCAGTGTGCCTACTTCAGTAACAGACTTCTTGGAATCCAGCCTGCTCCAGGCACCAAATATAAATTCTTTTGAGGTTCAATTAGATCACTGTTAAGATTCACTCTCAAACTCTTCTAGGACAGGATGTTTTATATTCTTTTCTGTACATATTACTAATTGATCAGAACTGGTATTCAAGGTGGTACCTATTTGTGACTCTAGGTATCAACACTCTGAAGCTACATTAATTCATTCAATCACTGGTTTAGTCAGATAGTTTTTCCTTCAATAAATACTCTTAAGTATCACACATTGTTATACCCATTATACTAATGCATGATAATGACCAAGGCATGTAAAAAATCAACTCCCATGGAGGTCACAATGAATTGTAAGATGGTCAATAAATAAGGAAACATAAATAAGCAAGATCATTTTAGCTAGTGATGAATATTAGGAGAAAATTAACCAGAAGGGAATGTGAGGAAAGAGATAGTATGGAGTTTGCTTTAGACAAGTTGAACAGGTAAGCTGTCTGAAGAAATGGTAATTTTTGCCAAACTAGAATGGCATGTGAGATTTGGCCAGGGAACTTTTGGAAGAAAAGTGTTTCAACTCGTGCAGGAACACCTCTATATTTAAGGAGAAGCAAAAGGTTAAGTGGGGGCAAATAAATAAGGATGTAGTATCAGTTATGGTCCATAAGGAAAACAAAAACTGCTTAATGCAATAAAAATAGAAGGAATTAGCATATGGAATAGGTTGCAGGGGTGGTAGAAGGGCGAAGAAGTCAAGTGGGACGGTAAAGCAATACAAAGATGAGAAACGGTGGGAAGCATTTAGTAGCTCCAGGCTGAGCTGACTAAGAGACAATGCAGAGTGACCAGGGCCCAGGCCAGGAGCTGTCCAACAGGAGCAGAAGCAGGAAGAGACAGGTCAGAGAGATTGGGTGAATGTCCTAGGCCCTCCCTCCCTTTCCTGCCAGTGCCTTCCATTGGCAAAATTCGGGCAGAGGGCAGCTGCTGAAAGAGAGGAGCAGAGAAAAGAGAAGGCATGGGTCTGCAGGCAAACAGGAGAGACAGGTACAGGGGGCAGAGAGGAGTGTGGTCATGGGGCAGTTGGATCAGGAAGGTCCTTCTAGGCTGAGGGAGATTTAGGAACATAGTCTAAGTGTGAAGAGAAGCGTTGGAGAGTTTCAAGTCCCAGAAAAGAGTGCAATATCTTAGAACTTCGAAAGTTTGGTCTTGCCTACAAGTATTCTGTATCTGTCCCCCTAATCTTCATCCCAAATGCTATAGTAATTTGTCAGAGTACATGATTAATTTACCATCTACATATACATCTAAAGGACTCAGATAAAATACTTACAGTCTAAGCATTTTTCAGAGACTTCAGTGTCTACAGTACATCGTAGGAATTATAAACACAAACAGATAACCTGGATTCAAATCCTAGTTCTGCCCTCTACCATCATAGTGGCTTCACTTCAACTATGTCTTCTGATGGGAACTATTCATACTCCCTTCTGTCCTCAGACATTCTGGTTCTTCCATTGTTTCTCTCTTACCTATATGTATCTGCTCTTCTAAACCCACTTAAATTCCTTCGGAAAGCAGACATAGGAACACATAATGAATGAAGCAGTGAAAATCTGGTCTCAGGGCATATGTCCTGAGGCAAAATTGTGCTAAATTACGAATAAGCCTGTGCTCTAAAATGCCATTTTTAAAAATATTAATAGTTTTATTTAATAGAAGTATTAAGCATTGAAATCAGATTTCATGGGATCATTCCAGCCCAACTACTCTTCAGTTGTGTGACTTAACTTTCTGGCACCCCAGTTTTCTCATCAGCAAAACAGGAAAAGTTATAACATCCCTCTGATAAGGTAGTTGGAAAATTGGAAATTTAGATAGACTATATGTAAAGTATTTGCTATAATGCCTGTAATGAATGAATGTCAGCTGCTGCTAGTATTGTTAGTATTGTTATTGTTGTTAGTTGTTGGCAAACTTTGCTATAAAAAGATTTAAAAGAGCTTTAAAGTTCATGCAATTCATAAAGCATAATTAGAAGGAAACAAAAGGCAATAATTACACATGTAGTTATATTCTAGACTAATTACTCCTTTGATAATTTTATTCTATCTTTAATTATCTCTTTGTCATTGGAATTAAAATCAACTTCCAAATAATTTTAAAGTTTTTAAGTTATTAAGGGACTTACTTTTTGCTTTCTTATTTCCATTAATAGTCCAAATTTAGATTTCTCCAAATATTTAGAAGTAAATAGGCATTTTCACATATACTTTAAAACACACACACACATTATAAACAGTGCCATGTATAGGGCAACAGAACTCACAAAGAGCAAAATTATAATCTTTCTAGAATGTAGCTCATGTGATTCTTCTAAAGGGAAGGTACTTATACTACTAACCTGTACATTGGTTTACTTAAATGACCAGAACATACTGTATAAATGAAGCTCCTAGAGAGGTTTTTTAAAATCCAGATTTCTGCAGTCTATGGCAAACCTACTAAATCAGACTATCCCAATATGGAAAGTTATTATAAGGTTTTTTCGACAACCTGGCCTTCCCTAATTAGATGAATAATAATGTTGAATGTAACAAAAAGTGTGCTGATGGTTTCAACAGGAGGTTTTTCAATAATTCAGTTACAGCTAAGCAGTAAGAACCCCATCAGCACTGGATGTCAGAGAAGTGATTACACTAGACTGAAAACAGCAGGGAACTAATAAGAGTTGTTAAAGATAAGACTGGAAAGAGAATAGGATGGCTGAAGTATTCCTTCCCTTATCAGTAAGCGGGAAATAAAGCTTCACATGTAGATCCTATCCTCCAGCAAAAATGTAGCTATTCATACAGAATTTCAGGGTGGGGTGGGGGGGAAGCTGAACATCATTTTGAATGCAACCATTCTGTATGTAAAGTTGACAAAAAGAGATAGTTAGCTGATTTAGGCATTTGAAGTATCTATTTTGTGGTTCTGGAGAATTCTTCCTTTAAAATTGACACTCTCATATTCACCTAAACTCATCCACACTCTACTCTCCAAAATCAAATTTATAGTTGATATGAAATAGATTTGAACCCCTCTGTCTCTCAAAAATTACTTCAACTCTACATTAAAAAGAAAGGAATGGACATGAAACTTTTTTTTTTTTTTTTGCCAGAATGAGAGCCCTTACTTCTGCCTGCTGACAAGACCATTCTCCATCCCAAGTGGCTTCATGAATTGTTGCCTTTAAGCAGCGACAATTCTACAGGACCTTTCTCTTCTGTGATACTATTGTCATTAAAAACAAAAATAAAAAACAAACAAAAAAACATAATGACAGTGGGTACCAAAAAGGTCTGATTAGACAAACAATCATATCTGTTTTATTCTATTTTAATCTAAAATCATGGCTTCTCCTTTAGTCATTCTTTAAGCAATTAATGTCAACCAAAAGCATTTCTGCTATTTGCATTGTGGTTTTTCTTGGAAATTGATTCTGTATTTGTGTTGCTGTGAGGCAAGCTAAAGTCCCCCTTTTGTTCATATTTAGTATTTCTGCCTGTGGAACTCTTGCTCCTAATTATTGAAGCCATTATTTTATAAAGGTTATTTTGATGTCTTTTCCTTTGGGTAAAAGTACTCAAGCTGTCCCTACTTTTTCTGTGATTCAAGAGGAAGTGATTTTAAATGTAAAAGAATATAATTGATGATAATATTGGAAGTTTCACAGAGTTCTGATCTTTCACCCCTATTACTAATTTTATCAATAGAAAATATTGAAGCTTGCTATTTGCAAATCACATGCTAAATGTTTTTGGTACATTATGTCATCTATTCCTTTCATAACCCTTTTATGGAGGTGGTAATATTTGGCCCAATTTATAGATGAGGAAAGTGAGGTACAGAAACGTTAAATCACCTGCTCAGTGTTATAGAAGTAATAAATGAAGAGTGGGAACTTGAACCCAAGTCTGGATTGTTACTGGTCTGAGGCTGTGATGATACTCGGCTCCTTCCACCAACACAGTAAGGAATTACAGATCAGCAAAACATAGGAAAGCAGAGTAAATTTTTATTGAGATGCGTTTCAAGAGAGAAATGGGCCAAGTCAAGAGAGGCAGTGGGTCCAGATCAGTGAAATAAAGTAAAAGAAAGCTTTATTAGATACATTTCAAGAGAGAAACAGGTCAAGCCAAGAGAGACAGTGGCAAAGGCCCTGATGGATTGTGTTAGGGCCAGGGAATACAAAACTACAAAAGGGCAATTATAAAACCCAGGACCAAGGACAAGAGATAAGAAGTCCTTGAGTCTCAGAAAAGCCGGCAATTATAGAAATCATGGCCAAGAACAAAGCAGTTCTCAGAAAGTCCTCTCCAGCATGCTCAACCCAGGTGCAAGGTCTGCCCCTATCCCCTCCTGTTTAGAACTTTGTGATACCTGCCTTTAAAATGCTCTCCCACCTCCCAAATGCTGCTGATGCCCTCTTTCTTTCTTTCTTTCTTTCAGTGTCAGCCCAGCCATTCTCCACCGTTTCTACTACCTGCTCATAAAAATGCTCTTCCAAACCTCAGAAGTTGCTGGTGCCAACTTTAGGCTCAGCCTGGCAGACTTCTCCTTTAATAAATTTGCTTGCTTGCACTCTGTGTGCAGTCTCTCTTCCACAAACCTTACAGATTGGGGGGTTGGGTTTTATTCCTGGCCCAGAGCCAGCCCTGTGAGAGTGATGTATAGACTTAGGTCATTTGATTGACATGTATTAAGGCTAAGATTAAGCCAAGGGAAAGGTTTAAATTAACCTTCTGTTCAGATGTCAAAAACTGGGTAGTTCTGATTGAGATCTTACTTCCCTTTTCCCTGGGAGATTTTAAGATAAAAATTCAGGGCAGTCCCTGGAGAGTTGATAAGGGCAGGGACCTGCCCATACTGCTCTTCATGACTGTCTTCCTACCTAACATGGATGACTCTAAAGTTGACCTTATCTGACACCATTAAATACTACCTTATGTATTTACTACAGTTTTGCAAGCTCTGTATTTGTAATAGCCTGAATTATGTCCCCTAAAGACATCAGATTCTAATTCCTGGAAATTGTAAATGTGACTTTAGTTGAAAAAAGGGTCTTTGCAGATGTAATTAAGGATTTTTGAGATGAGATCATCCTAGATTATCCAGGAGGACCCTAAATGTAATCACACATAAGAGGGAAGCAAAAGAGCACTGGACACAGATAGAAGGAAGACATGGAAATGTGAAGATAGAGGCAAATATTGGAGTGATGTGATCATAAGCCAAGGAAAGCCAGCATTCACAGAAAACTACCTTTTTTGATCCCATGGCTCCCTTATAAAGTTCTATGTACGGTATTTTAGCTCCTTTCACACTGTAGTTATGTCGCAGAGTGAAGAAGGGAGGGTCCACTAAAGGAGGAGGCTTCCCGGACTAGCTGTAAATAAGTGAGCAGGCACCTCCCGGATCTCTTCTCTGTTACAATGAAAGCTAGGCGGAGCTGCTGGAGGTAGATATAATTAGTGCTAATGGACTGAAACGCACTAGAACGGAAACACTGCAGGCTGGCAGAGGTGGGTAATTACTGGTAGTGGGCAGTGATTAACAGAGGAAGAGAGACCCTCTGTCAATTACTGACAAGAATACAAATACAGAAGGAGGATTTTTTGGATAGGAGCTTTTGAGCAGGAGTTTTGGGAACCCAGAGGTGTTCGCAGTCTGCAGGAGGCAGGCAGCTAGGCCCATCAAGAACAGCAGCGAAAAAAAGAACAGCAGTGGCCCAAGCCTGGTCCTGGGAGCATAGCTGAAGGAGATAAGTAGGCAGCTGGCAATGAGGGGGCTCAGCACTAGGATCGCTGGGCTGGAAGACCAGAGTTTGTTTCAGTGGAAGTCTGAAGTTCACCTGAAGGACTAAAGGCCAGCTGCCATTGCTTTCCAGAGGATGGTGAGCAGAGGAAGGGCAAAGATGGCCCTCTCTGCTTGGGCCTTTTTGGACGTTGCTTTCTGCTGCTTCAGAGATCTGAATGGAAGATCATTCTGCAGCCTCCAGTCTTCTCCAAAGGACGGTATTGTTAAAAGGGAGAAGGGCTCTGGGTGGGATCTAGAACAGGTCTAAGGGGGTGACAGCAGGGTTATTTCTTTTTGCATGTTGAATGTAGCTCTGAAATAAAGGCTCTTCTCCTTTCTTCCACCCAACCTCTGCCATTTCAGGTAATGGGGGCACTTGTAGTAAATACTTATTCTATGATGCAACTCCTGTGTCAGTCTATTGGCTGAATGATGCAGGCAGCATGAGCCTGGACCCTGTTTCCCTCTGGTAACAGTTATAATTTGCTTCTGTTTTCTCTTCCACTAGTCTGTTAGTTTCTAAAGGCTATGAATTGGCACAGAGTAGCTAGCTATTCAGTACTTCTTTTTAAAAGGACAGAATTACCTGGAGTTTGTAGCTCCTACAAGGTCACTGTATTAGTCTCCTACTGCTGCTGTAACAAATTACCAAGACCAAACTGTGGCTCGCAAGCCGCAGTTTGCCGACCACTGACCAAGAGCATAGTGGCTTAAGTCAACACATTCATTGTCTTACAGTTTTAGAGGTCAGAATCTCAAACTCAGCCCCCCTGGGCTAAGTTAAGGTGATAAAAGGGCTGATTCCCTGTTGAGGATCTGAGGGGAGAATTTATTTTCTTGCCTTGTTCAGCTTCTGATACCCACTTCCCTTAGCTCGCTTCCCATGCTCTATCTTCAGTGCCAGCAGTGGGATATTTTCTAACCTCTTTCTCTTACCTCTGTCATCACATCTCCTTTCCTGGCTGTGACCTTCCCACCTTCCCCTTATATTAATATAAAGACATTTGTAATTATATTGGGCTCACCTGGATAAGCCAGGATAGCATCCCTTTCCACCCCCACCCCACCCCCACCAATCTCAAGATTCTGAACCTAATCATACCTGCAAAGTTTCTTTTGCCATGTAAGGTAACATTCACAGGTCCCAGGGTTTATGACATGGACATCATTGAGGAATCATTATTTGTCTACCACAGTCACACAACTCCTTCTGGGAATCTCCTAGAGTTTTGCCTGCCACCTACAATAAATACCCTGATGACAACTGTGTAGGCATCATCAGCCTAAGTTTATTCTCATGGGTCTTCAGACTTCCAGAGCCCAATGTTTGCTTTTTATTTCTTTGGAAATGCCCCACAGATCCCATAAACTCAGGATACCTAAAATTGAGCTTATCAATTCTCCTGTCACGTCCATCTCTTTTTTTTTTTTTCTTAGCAATTACTTTTTTTATTTTTTTATTATAATTTTTTTTTAAGATTTATTTGTTTTTGACACAGAGAGAGAGACAGAGAAGGGGGAGGGCCCAGAACAGTCTCCATAGTTGCACATCATTGGTTTT